>PVIU01001595.1:0-205911 GCA_004026605.1 Ondatra zibethicus | reverse complement strand
AAAAAAAAAAAAAAAAAAAAAAAAAAAAGAACGCTAAGCGTCAACCCAAGCCGTCTTCCTTCTTGGTTATTTCTCATGCGCCAGTCAGGCTGTCTTCTAAACACTACGGAACAAACATTTAGAGCAAAATGAGTCACCAGCTTATCAGTCGCTCTGGAGACCGGCCTGTCTTAGGATAGCGAGGTCTGGGGTGGGCGGGATGATCAGACAAGCACTGGTGAGAACAAACCCGGAGGCCCCAGGAAATCATGTAGAACACTGTGGTAGAAACTTGAGGCCAAGGCCAAACCCCATCACAGGAACAATAGGCCATGCCATTAGTCCAGTGAGTGTAACATCAGCCCACATCCCAACAGGGAAAAGTGGGAGAAGACCTAACCATCAGACACCCACACGGAGAGAAACAAACAGCCAGTGTGAAGGAGGAAAACAGGTGACTGCACCGGAAAGCTAAGCTCAGTCTGGATTTTCCCCCTCCCCTCTCCTCCTCTCTCTTCCCTCTGCCTCACTCATTTCTTTCTTCCTAGATATTCACTGTTGAGAAGATGGTAAGGGCACTTCCAGGCGCAGCTGGTAGTTCTATGAATTGGCACAGCTTTTCTCGAGGGCAATTTGGCAGACTATTAAAAAAAAAAAATCCTGAAGACAAGCACTCTTTTTGATCCAGCAATCCTACTTCTAGGAATTTTTCCTAAGGAAATAATTAGAAGTGAACACAAAGATGAACGCTGGTGGCGCCCCATTTACGGAGGGTTTGCTCCCCACCACGCAATATGTCAGCACTTCGCTCTTAACTCTTTCAGCCTTTAGAGCAACAGATGATATGACACATACTGTCAGGTCTGTGTCTACGTGTGGAAACTGAGGCGGAGATGAAATAAATGGGGAAACTGAGACTGTGATGGTGTAAATTGCTATGTTCAAGGAGCTTGGCCAGTAACAGCCTGGGACTTGTACCCTGGTCTCTTTAATCCCCAAACTGGAAACCCTATGTTCTAGATCAAGTTTTTGTCCTGTTTTCTGGAACACTGAACTCCAAAGATGCTGCACACAGTCTTGTTTAAAATACCAGCCAATCAGAAATGAGTACGCCATGCAAGAACCAAAGATGGTTAGATAAATGGTGTGGAGTCATATGATTAAAATACACGATCTTGAAAAATACCATTTGAGGCTGGGAATGTAGCTCGGTGGTAGAGTGCTTTCCTGGAACGTGTGGGACCCTGGGCTGAATCCCCACCACTGCAAAATAACGTATCTTGAAGGAATAAAGACTGTAGAAATTTACCTGAATTACTGAGTAAAGATGATGTAAACACCTGCATCCTATTTTGTGCATGTGTGTGTGTGATGAACATGTATGTATGGACGTCCATGATTGCCAGAAGACAGTGTTGAGTGTGGCTCTTTGGAAGGACCAGTCATCCTCCTTATTTTCAGACAGGGATTCAACAGTTAGGCAAGGTTGGTTGGCTGGGCAGCAAGCCAGGGCTCTGCCCCGTCTTTCCAGCACTGGGAATATAAGCACACAGCGCCACAGGCAGCTTGGCTTTGGTGGGGAGGGGCACTGCAGAGAGAGAGTTTTGGGTCTTTGTGCTTGCAAGGCAAATACTTTACCGACTGAGCCATCCCCCTGATCCCAGCCCAATACCATTCTCACTTTTTAAAGATTTATATTTAATTATGTGTAGGTGCATATGTGTGTGTGTCAACATGTAGCTATGCGCACATGCATGTGGATGCCATGTATCCCCTATAGCTGGAGTTACAGACAGTTGTGAACTACCCAATGTGGGTTTCTGAGAACTGAATTAGGGTCCCCCAGAAGAACAGTGAGTGCTGAGCCATCTCTCCAGTTCTCATTCTCATCTTTTAAATGCCTACTAGTAATTTTTATCAAGTTCAAAAACTGGAATGCCTGGTCAGCGGGAGGAGGATGTGGACCAGGAAGCCACTGGGTACTTGAATATAATGAATCTCCAACTGGGTTGTCGTCACATGGGTATCTACACAGTACAAATTAGCCCAGTCGTATAGTTACGTGTGCTTTATACAGATTTACATAATTTATATCTCCCTAAAAGAAGTGCTCAGGTGTCTAGAAATACCCTGGAAGCAAAGAACAGAACCGTGTCAGCCATGATGAATTCCAAGCACAACATACATTACCTTCCATATACTGGCTGATATTTCTCTTTTCTTTTACAGTGAGCTGCACTGTTCTTATATTAGAAAAGGATAGCGTTGGGTTCCTGAGAACTGGGTGGGGGTGGGGAGTTATGCACGTGAGAGCCAGTTAATCCTGGAACCCTGGAAGTGGTCAGGTCTGCTCAAGGTCTTCAGCACTGTGTGAACTAAATGTCAGGGTCCAAGGCTGGAGACAAAAAAACAGAGAGAAGGCCAACTCTGGCTGGCTTGGTAGGGAAGGCTGCAGGAGAGGCCCTGGGCATCTGGGAATGGACATAAAGCAGCACCCTTAACACGCTCCCTCCGACATTTAAGTCCCGCTGTGCAGGTGCTGTGTAGAACCTTCCTGGCCAAGGAGACAACTCACCATTCAGCTGCTGGTTGGATGGCTTGTTGCTCACTGGTGGTGACATCAGGCCTCCTGGGAGCCCTTGGCTGTCAATCAGAAGGCTTTTCGAGGCAGTGAGCCATCTCTGCTTCTCTCTCTTTTAAAGGAACAGCTTCTCCCTGGATGAGGGAGCCAGGATTAGGTCACCTTGATGCTCTCTTTCTCCCAAGAGTCTGATTCCAGAGCAATGGAGACACCAGAGAGAGATGAGGGAAGCTATTACCATAATTCCCCGGAGCCTGGTGTTTAACCACGGCTCTACAATACTTACAATGAAGGGGAAGATACAAACAAAAACAAAGTATTTAGAAACAGCCAGGCATATCGGCACACCTGTGATCCCAGCACTCGCGAGGCTGAGGCAGAATTATGAGTTTGAGACTCTGAGACATACAACGAGACCCTAACTCAAAAAAAAAATAAATAAATAGTAAGCATGTAGAAAGATTTAGTAAAGCTAAGAAGTACCTTGGTGGGTAAAATCCAGGCTGCACAGGCCCAAGGACTAAAATTCAGATCCCCAGAATCTATGGAAAAGTTGAGTGGGTGACAGCTCAGCTGAAATCGCAGGTGGGGACTGGGCATCACTGGCAAGTTAGCCAGCTAGACTAACTGAATTAGTAAGTTCCAGGTTCAATGAGAAACCCTGACTCAGTAAAGTAAGGAGGAACATGATCACGGAAGACACACAGGGTCAACCTCTGGCCTCCACATGAACAACGTGTGACATATATGCAAACACACAAGCATGCACACATCACTCTCTCACACACAAAACTTTGGTGTCTAAGATTACTAGAGATATTAAATATGATTAAATAGAAAATGAGGAATTACAAGACTGGAAAGATGACTCAGCAGTTAATAGCACTGGCTACTCTTCCAGAGGACCCGGGTTCAATTCCTAGCACCCACATGGCAGCTCACAACTGTCTATAATTCCTATTCCAGGGGATCTGACACCTCACACAGACATACATGCAGGCAAAACACCAATGTACCTAAAGTACAAATAAATAAATTATAAAATGAGGAATTACAACTGTGTGGTTTAACAGTTCTTTCGATATTTTAAAAATTATATATATAATTTATGTGTATCTAAGTATTACTGAATGAGTATACATGCACCATGTGCATGCAGGAGCCCACAGAAGCCAGGACGGCATCAGGTCCCCTGGAATTGGAGTTATGGATGGTTGTAAACCACCATGTAGGTTCTGGGAAACAAGCATGGGTCCACGGAGCCACGTCTCCAGGCCCTGTGCATCTTCCTAAGTAATAACAATTTTAGAACCTTCAAATGTGTCTAATTTGGAAGAAAAATGCATTCCCTAGCCTCTGCTGCAGCTAGAGGTAGCATATAATAGCTACGGTCAATAGATCCAGTCTAGGAATTTGTGGGAAACTTTCCTTTTCTGATATAATAATTGTTTTCATTATTCCTGAGAAAAACAAGACCATGCTGGCTGGAGGTAGAATGCTGGTTTTGCACTCGTGAGGAAAACCGAAGGAGAACTGCAAAGAGCCTGACATTCTCAAGGTATGAAACAGCGTCCAAGCGTGTTCGCTGGTTTTATGCCAGCTTGACACAAGCTAGAGTCATCTGAAAGGAGGGAGCCTCAGTTGAGAAAATGCCTCCACACGACCCGGCTGTAGGGCATTTTCTTAATCAGTGACTGACGGGGGAAGCACCTAGCCATTGTGGGTGGTGCTATCCCTTTGCCGGTGGCTTGGTTCTATAAGAAAGCAGGCTGGGCAGTCCATGATGAGCAAACCAGTAAGCAGCAGCCCTCCATGGCCTCTGCATCAGCTCCTGTCCGCAGGTTCCTGCCCTGGTTTAGTCCCTGTCCTGACTTCCTTCAGTGAGGGACTATGATGTGGAAGTGTGATCCAAATAAACCCTTTCCTCCCCAACTTGCTGTTGGTCCTGGTGTTTCATCACAGCCATATAGCCCTGACTAGGACACCATGGTCACTTACCTCACCTCCATTCGATGTTTATTTGTCACGGGGTTGTTGGGTTTTCTATAAGCCATGGCTAAAAGCAACCTTTAACCGTGTCACTCAACAATATAAAAACATTAATGTAGTTAATACATAATAGGAAGTTTGGAGACAGATGAAAAACTACAGTGCAGCCACACCAATGTTTTGTTGAAGGTAGTCACCACCTGAAACCTGAATGCATGCCTTAGGGTGCACGAGGCTCTGGGCCCAATCTCCATAGCTGAGAGGAATGAAAGAGGAGAGGGGAGAAGATCTAGTGTTAAAGCAGGGTCAGCTGCAGCCTGTTAGTGTATTCTAGAAGCATACTTAACTACTAGCTCCCTGGGGGGTGGGGGAGGTGCGAGTTTGTGGAAGCTAGAGTTGGGTATCACCTTCCAGGACTCTCCACATTACCATTCTGGGACAGGGACTCTCCCTGCACCCAGAACTGACTGAGGGATGCATTCCTGAGCTCTGTCTGCCTACACCAACCCACACCCTCATATCACTTCCCCATCTCCACTCCCACATTCCACTCCGAGGCTCCAAGCTAGGGTTACAGATGTGAAAGGCTATGCCTGGTGATTTTATTTTGATTTGTTTGTTTGTGGGGGGGGGAGCGGTATTTTGCTTGCATTTATATCTGCATCATGTATGTGTCTGGTACCCAGCGGGGTCAGAAAGGGACATCAGACCCCTTAGATCTAGAGTTGCAGGTGGTTGCAAACTGCCATGTGGGTGCTGGGAATCAAACCCTGGTCCTCTGGAAGAGCAGCCAGTGCTCTTAACAGCTGAGCTGTCTCTTCAACCCCGACACCAGGCTTCTCGACAAGGGTGTTGGGGATCCAAACTCAGGTCCTTACATTTGCATGTAAGCATGTCCTGACTGAGTGATCTCCCCAGGGCCAGACTTTTTGATTTTGCTTTTAAAGTCTAAATTTTTAAGCAAATGTGGGTTTACAGAAAAGTTACAGAAACAGGGCCCTTCAGTCCTCCTGCTCGGACATTAACATCTTACATAAGCACTGTATATCAGTGACGATTAAAAGATGGACTTGGTGATCAGATTGGAAGTCTATTATTAACCATTCTACATATTTAATTCAGATTTTCTAATTTTTTCCAGTGATGTCCTTTTCTCTCCTAATTCCTTAATTAGAATGTCATCCTGTGTGTAGATGTTCATCTCCTTGGCCTCCTCTGGCCTATGAGCTTCTCAATTAACTTGGGTTTCAACCCTTGACTCTTTTGAAGGGTAGCGGTCGGATCTTTTCTAGACCGTCTCTAACTTGCTGCGTCAGAGGCTGGGAATGAGACTCCATGGGAGCCACAGGCTCGCCTCATCACATGACCTGGGAGGATGTGCAAGGCACACGGGGCCACATTTCTGTCCTCCATTCTTCAGGCTTTCCCATATTGCTTACCACGAGTTTGCGAAAAGAGAAAGCCTAGAGACTTCCACCAAAGTGGGAGGTCAATTTTTTATTTGAGAGGAGGAAATGATGTTCAGGACTTGGCTGGGGAGGGAAGGGGAGATAAGTATAGCTGTATTATCAAGGTTTAATCGGTCTGGAGTCTGGCCAGGGTGCGGTGGAGATGACCTTGAGAATTGTGTGACTGCCGCCAGAGTGAAGAGGGCCTTCTGGAGATATTTTTAATACCACATTATTTTCTTTTGAACTTATCTCCCTGAGTGAGAGTGGGGCTGCCTGCAAGCTCTTTAGCTTTTAGCTGACTCCGCTGTAGGAGTGAGTCAGGTGGGTCAGAGATGGAGCATCACGGTCTCTATTGCAGGTGCCTCTCCTTGTTGCTGTGTCTCCACAGTTTTGTTAGGTAACTATAGCGACCCTTTCTTTTTCATAGGGAAACAGACTCCAAAAGGCAAATGATTTGCCCCAAACCAGGCATATTTTGGCAAGTGAGGATCCATCAGACCATGATCTGGGAGGCACGGTAAAGTCACTGTTTGAATTCAGATGTCTATGACATCACACCTGTGCTATTCCTCTCCCACGTCACACCTCATGCTTCCCAGGAAGAGCTGTAGGAATCCAACCATGGGCAAGGACAGTGAGTCTAGACCATTCTTCCAACTAGAAGAGTCTTTGCAATTTCTCGGCCTCTCCACAGACACCCCTATCTACTGGAAATCTTAGAAGCTACAACCAAAGAGCCGTGCGGAGCGCGGACAGCTTTCCCTGACTCTTCTTGGCAGGACACCACTGTCCAGGGATAAACACAGAAAGGAGGGTTGAGCCAGTGAGATGTTTCAATGTGTAAAAGTACTTGCTATGCAAACCTAGAGGCCCAATACCCGAACTCATTGTGGAAGGAGAGAAGCTGTCCTTGTAAAAGTCATCCTCCTATGACACACGTGTGCCTGCACTCACACACATCCTACACATACAATAATAACAATAAGTAAAATAAAGAAAAAGCAGGTGGGTGGAGAGAAAGAGAGACACAAAGATAACACTTGGATTTCAGATTCCTCCTTCTGCTTAGCCCAAAATCCAGGTTGCATTTTGCACCTGTAGGGCTGGATTTTAGCTAAAGAAACAGCCTTACTTATTGAAGCTACTTCTAGTCCGGTTTTTGCAACTTGAAACCAACATCTCTTGATGAACACTTTCTGCACACTCCAGTCTCTTCTCTCCCAGGGTGTCATTGTTCCTGTGGGCTTCTCCTGCATGGCCCCCAGATCTGTCTCATGAACACAGCCTCTGGAGTGAGGGATCAGAGCCCAGTCCAGCTAGATGGCCTAGGGCAGACTTGAGCTCTTTGAGTTTGTTTCATGTGGTAAGCTAGGACAGTATGATTACTGCAAGACAGATGTTAGTATGAGACAAGGTAAGTGCACAGCATGGTCCAAATTTAGCTAAGCATTGACTGTTTGGTAGCCATGATTAATATTCAACTCTCTTTGCCAAGTGCCTGTAATTTACTTATTTCCCCATTCTATGAGACATCTGCTGACTGAGGCCTTTTTTTTTCTATATGATTCATATACCACTGGAAGCTTCTAGAGAAGCCTCTCCAGAGTGAGGCTTTGTGTAGTCAGGAGTAGAACTGTATTGTCTGTACCCAGCTGTGTGTTGGCAACTATTTTTCAGAGATGGCATTCTCATAAAATGAGTTATAGAAGGGCTTCTTGATCAACATGATAGAGTTCCTTTTCTCGTCACTGTGGCAAATTATGCAACAGAAGCAACTGAGGGAGGAGGACTTTATTTTGCCAGGAGCCTGCAAGTTCAGTCCATTGGGCATCCGGAATGTCAGGAGCATGAGGCGGCAGGTACAGCATCCGGAGCGTCAGGGTCATGAGGCAGAAGGCACCAACAGCATCCGGAGCGTCAGGAACTTGAGGCCGTTTGTCACGTTGCATCCTTAGCCAGGAGATGAATGTCAGCAGAGAGAGTACTGGTGTTCAGCTCACTCTATCCTTCTTCTTCAGTTGGGGTTTCCAGCCCAAAGTTGATGCTGCCCACTTTTAGATGGGCCTTCTAACCTCAGTTAACTTAATCTAGAAACTCCCTCATAGACATGTCCAAAGAAAGGTTTGTCTCCCGGGTGACTCTGGGTCCTGTCAGGTTGGTGATAAATATTAATCAGCAGAGGGATGGAAAAAGCAGTGAAGGACAAAAGAGAAAACATGGTTTAAAAAAAAAAACAATTGCTGGTCCTGCTGAGCCCCAATCCCACAGAGGGCACCGCGTGTCCACTAACCCCACAGGGTTGCGTAGGTGTGAGACAAAGGAGCTACGAGGAGTTGGGAGGAACTTCTCAGCCCTACTCAGTCAGGGCACAGGCTGCCTTTGGGGATGAGAGTCACAAAAAAGTTCCATTGGCTGAGGGGAATTCTCAGAAGGGGACAGCTGGGACCTCTGAGTTATCAAGTGTGACAGAAGCTGGGGACTGGGCAGGCCATGTGGGGAAGGCCATCGAGCCAAGGCCTTAGTGTGCATCAGTCTCTGGCGGTCACTACTCTGATGACCATTTTTGTGGGGAAAGCGAGAGAGAAAGAGACGTCAGATGTTCTGCTGTTGTTGGGGCTGGCGTGGTGGAGGGGAGTCTGTGACACCATGGAGGTGGCGCTGATGAGAGTCACGACGGCTACGTGCTGGTTACTGGTGGGAGTAAAGGTCACAAGCGCCCACGTCCGTTTCCTCAAGGTTTGTCTCTTTCTCTCATGCTTTGTGTTTCTTCAGTGACCCCGGGGAGCAGAACGACTTAACATTTCATCTTATCAAGACACGCAGATGAAAACCATGACAGAGAGAATAGAAATGCATTCATCCTTCCTGGGCAGACCTGCTGTGTGTATTTTTTAAAAAATAATGCACACATTCCCAGGGCTGTCATTTATTCTCTTTGCTACTGTGTGTCATGGTTCATTGTGAACTATAGGGGCGTGGTGACTTCAGGCTCCTTAACATGTCAAACCTAGGGGTGGAGTTTAACATGCTAACGTTGTGCAGGGAGCCCTGGAGTTGCTGGCATGCACCTGCCCCACATGAGACATGAAACTATGGGTCTAGCTGCAGTGGTTTTCCTGGGAGTATGAGAGCTGTGGACTGTACCTGTGGGTCAGCATGTCAGCATGCTAATGGGGTATGTTTACAGTGCAGGCCACTGTGTCTCTCTCGGTGTGTGCCAGGGTCTCTGCTCCCTTCCCTTCTCCCTTCCAAAGTGACAGAGCCAGGCAAGAGCCAGGCGGACTACCTCTCCAAGAACCCACCACTAGGAGATGCTCTAGAACAGTTCTCTGCTCAGGAACTATCCTGGGCACTTGTAAAGTTCGTCTGTTCACATAACTGAGCATCAGTGGATCGGTGGGGAGCTGGACACTACAGGTGGGAGTGGGGTGCAAAACTCCCTGCCCTCCCAAACATACAGGCTAGTGGGTTTTAAATATGACCCATTCTGGCCAGCGGTGGTGGTGCGCGCCTTTAATCCCAGCATTCAGGAGGCAGAGGCAGGTGGATCTCTATGAGATTGAGGCCAGCCTGGTCTACAGAGTGAGTTCCAGGACAACCAGGGCTATACAGAAAATCCCTAACTCGAAAGACAATAAATAAATAAGTAAATAAATAAGATCCATTCTGATCATAGGTGGAGAAACTGAGGCTTAATGAATCTGATAAAGGTCAGAGAGCAAAGGTCAGAGCTAAGATTATAACTGAAGTCAGTCTTATGCCAAAAGCCTCGCATGTTAATTCTATACTGGGCAGTGGACAGTATGTCTGCCAACATGCCTGCCTGCCTGTCTGTCCGTCTGTTTGTTTGCTTGTTTTCTACCCCCACTTCCTCCCTCCATTCTTCTGGTACTAGAATAATTAGTCGCTTTCAGAAACCCACTCTCCACAAGGCCATCTACAAAGTACCAGCTGCCTTCCTTCATTGAGGATACTGCTCCCACTTCCAAGGCTTCCCAGAACTGGGGCTTCCGGTGAGCCCACCTCTGTCCGCCAGCTTTGCTTATGGTTCTGTGCACCTGCCTGAGATTCTTCCATCAAGCGATATTTTCCTCCAACTATGTGCACTCGGTTTCTGTCGCAAATAACCCAGTACTCTGGGCTAACGGAGTTTGCACCCTCCATGCTCCTGTGTGGGTCCCAAGCAGGTCTTGGCATTGCCTCACTCTTAGCCCCTGCCTCACAGAAGGACCGAAGAAGGAGACCCTGTTTACATGAGCCAGGCATTGCCAACATCCCTGCTCTCTAGCCTCCTCTTCAGATTAGAACCTTCCGAGAAATGCTTTCTAGTTCTGCATGAGAACCTCAGGCATGCAATGCTGCCCACTAAGCAGGAGTGGTGGCGAGGTCTGCGCTGTATTTGAACTTCTCTGCTTACACACAGGCACAGCGTCCTGCGCTCTGCTTGACGGGGAGAGTGCTAATTACTGCACTCTTGCTCATAGCTCAGCTAGGACAGGTGATAACTCAGCAAGTTCATGATCACAGCCCAGCCAACTCTTCCTCCCTCGTGTCTATTTTTGGGTCACCCCAGGCACTTATTAATGCCACATGCCAGGGCTATAGGTCGGAAAAGAGACATTTCTGGGATAATATATCAGTCAGTATTGCACTGAGTAGCACGTAACAGAAATCTGACCAAGTAGTAGCTTTCACCTTCTCACCTAATGAGACAGTCTAGGCAGGCTCAGAGCCTGAAAGAAATCTTGTAGGGCAGAAGTTCCTTCTGCTGCTGCCGCTGCCCTCAGTTCTTAGGAAAGGGGCTCTCCTTCTCCCAGTCACAAGATGGCTGCCTCACTTCCAGAAATCTCACCTACATTCCAGGCAGAAATAAGAACAAAAGGAAAGGGAAAAATGGCCTGTGCTGGCTGAGGAGTCATCATCGTCACTGTGTCATGTAGTGTCATCCCCTCGCCCTAAGGAAGACTGGAGAGCCCCATCATAGTCCCACTCCTATGTCTCTTCGTGCTATGAGGGCCTCTCAGCTCCTTGAAGGAAAGAATTCAGACAAAAGACAGACAGTTTAAGCAGCAGTTTATTTAGAAAGCAAACAGCCAAAGAGAGACTGGAGTGGGCTGCCCCAGGGAGCAAGCATCCCGGGGGTGGGGGGTGGGGGTTTGGGATTCTGCAAGACTGGAGTGGGCTGCCCCAGGTAGCAAGCATCCCAGAGGCTCTGCGAGACTAGAGTGGGCTGCCCCAGGTAGCAAGCATCCCAGGGGGCTCTGCAAGACTGGAGTGGGCTGCCCCAGGTAGCAAGCATCCCAGGGGGCTCTGCAGTGTGAAAATTTTTATGAATATTTATGAGATGGATGGTAGGCTTACAGGATAAGGTCAAGTTTTTACCGTCCCAAATCATGGTGGCGTTAACCCAGGATCAATAGCCTCATTGGTGAACATTAAGGCACATTTTATGAACCTATTCCTATAGCCTGGGGTAGAAGTTAAGACCTTAGTGTTTTCAAAGTTTTCGGTATGCTGGTACTTCAGATCCACAGCTCTCTGTCTCCTAGGCCAGAGCTGTGAAATGGGTTCTCAGTGCTGACAGAATGTTGAAAGCCAATATTGACGACCAGAAGTGGTTGAGTACACCTTTAATCCTAACACTTAGTAGGCAGGGGCAAGTAGGTCTCTGAGTTCAAGGCCAGCCTAGTCTCCAGTCCAACAAGAGCTTTACAGCAAGAGGAGGAGGAGGACAAGGAGAAGAGAAAAACAGAAAGAAAGCCAGGAATGGAATTTGTCCACCAGAGGTTCTGATGAAACTAGGTGAGGCTTGGACATATTACTTTTAATTTCTATTATACTTTTAATCTCTATTTTTAAAAAACAAAGGGTGAAATTTTTTAAGTGTGTGGAGGGGTGTGAGGATGTCTCTGCAACCACTACAGCCAGTGGAGCAGCAATCCGAGAGAGGCAAGAAGGCATTCAGTTCAACCCAATTCAGTAGATGGTATTGGGTCATACTTCAAGAATCTGACCCCAAGTCGTTTATTTTAGGCATATTTAAGCACAGCACAGTTTGGTGAGAATTTTCCTGGTGATAATTAACTCAGTCTCACGTGCAAAACAAAGCCTAAGACACAATTACATCAAAAGTCTTTGTAAACTACTTGTAACATCTTTTATAAAAATAGGTTCTATAGAGCAACTGAGAAAACAAGTTCATGGTAAGAGTCTGAGGGAGGATCCAGTGTGGTCTTGGCTATATAGCACAAAGGTCATCAGGCTAGGAACCATACCCACTTCCAGCCTTCTGGTTGGGAAAAAAGGCTATACATCTCTTCCTATAAACAGACAACCCATGTGTTTAACACTGCTGTTTCCCTTAGTGCTTCTCTGTAAGCCCAAGAACATCTGTGCCTTCCACATATGGGTACATGTATATGCATGCCATGTCATGCATGTAGAGGTCATAGGACAACTTTGAAAATTGGTTCTCGGGCTGGAGAGATGGCTCAGAGGTTAAGAACACTGATTGTTCTTCCAGAGGTCCTGAGTTCAATTCCCAGCGATCACATGGTGGCTCACAACCATCTGTAATGAAATCTGGTGCCCTCTTCTGGCCTGCAGGCACACATGCAGACAGAACACTGTAAACAAAATAAATAAATATTTTAAAAAAGAAAGAAAATTGGTTCTCTACTTCTACTATGTAGGTTCCCAGTACCAAGCAGGTTGTTCATCTTGGTAGCAAGCACTCTTACCCACTGAGCCGTCTTACTGACTGGCTCCTTGGCTCCAGATTTTTTTGCATAATTCTACACGCTGCTATATTTCCTTTCTCCCTTTGAACACTGTCTTAGTTAGGGTATCTATTGCTGTGAAGAGACACCATGACCATGGCAACTCTTACAAAGGAAAACATTTACTTGTGGTGGCTCACTTACAGTTCAAAGGTTTAGTCCGTTATGTTGTAAGGAGGCCGCAAGTTAGTTCCTGGCTGCTTAGTCCCGAAATAATCACACAGAAACTCTATTGTTTAAACCACTGCTTGGCCCATTAGCTCTAGCTTCTTATTGGCTAACACTTATATCTTAATTTAACCCATTTCTAGTAATCTGTATATTGCTATGTGGCTGTGGCTTACTGGGTAAAGTTCCCAACGTCTGTCTCCAGTAGGGCTACATGGCTTCTCTCGGACTCCACCCTTCTTTCTCCCAGCATTCAGTTTAGTTTTCCTGCCTAGCTCTGTTCTACCCTATCAGGCCAAGCCAGTTTTCTTTATTCATTAGTGATAATCACAGCATAAAGAGGGGAATTCCACATCACCATTATCATAAAAGGTAGGGTAAGACATGGCAGTGTGCAAGCAGACATGGTGGTGGGGAAGTAGCTGAGAGTCTACATCTTGTAATGCAACAGAAAATGAACTGAGACACTAGGCAGCATCTTTTTTTGTTTGTTTGTTTTTTGAGACAGGGTTTCTCTGTAGCTTTGGGGCCTGTCCTGGAACTAGCTCTTGTAGACCAGGCTGGCCTTGAACTCACAGAGATCTACCTGCCTCTGCCTCCTGAGTGCTGGGATTAAATGCACACCACCGTGCCTAGATTAAGATAGTTGGTTTGAAGTCTTTGGGCCGAAGACTGTGCTTCCTTGGAAACAGGTTCTGTCACTTTATTTTGTTTCCATGGAGGCTCTTGTTCCATTTCCTTGTATGCCTGGTGATCTTCAGGCTACATGTATGTGTACATGTATGTCCTTCTGCTAAAATTGGACAGTTAGGGCTGGCAAGGTTGCTAAGTGGTTAAAGGCACTTGCAATTGGGATCCCTAGGATTCACATGGTGGAAGGAAAGAACCAAACTCCTGGAAGTTGACCTCTGACCTCCACACATGTGCTGTGGCACATGTATGTGCATCAGCATACATACAAACACACACAAAATGACTAAGTAACTGCAATAAAAAATGTGAGCAGGACATTTGACCACTATAATATGGGGACTCAGGAAATCAGGGCCTGCCTCTTCACCAATTTATTGTTTGATTATGGAAGCTGCAGTCATATTTGTTTAGTGATTCTTGTAACACATTTAGGGGGGAAAGGACTATATTCCTAGGGTAAGGCATGATGGTGCATGCCTGTAATCCAAGTTCTAGGGAGGCTGGGGCAAAAGGATCTAGAGTTAGAGGCCATTGAGAACTGTGCAGTGAGTTCCTGGGGACTAGTGTGGGCTGTATAACATGACCTCATCAAAAAAAAAAAAAGGAAAAAGAAGAAAGAAAGAAAAGACTGGAGAAGAATAAAGAAAGGACTGTATTCTGTTCCTTTGACTTTCGTTCAGCCAGAGTTTTTACAGAGACATCCCTGAATAGAAGAAGTCAAAATAAATGAACAAGACAGCAAAGCACACCCTTGGTCTTGGCAAACAGGCCTAGGCCAGTGTTCCCCTTTGACATTAAACTGTGCTCTCCAGAACTCCGTCTCAGCCTTCAGCTCCAAGAAGCTCTTTTTAGCTGTGTTTTCTCTTCTTGTCGTCCACTTAAGTGCCGCAACTGTGGGAATTGTCGACGATGTTCTGGAGTTCTGGTTCTGCTGGTCCTCACTGTTGCTGTGGAGGAACGTGAGAGCCACTTGCTCCTACAGACACCAGCCTGTGTGGCACTTCCTTTTCACTGTCATGGATAGTGAGATTGGCACCTGCTACTATGGGAACATATGTCTGTGACAATCTGACTCTCGGGACTGGGAGATAAATTAGGTCCTGGATCTGACCCCACAGAATTCTCTTTTGTGGGCCTTCCATTTGAATCTTCTCATCTTCTCCAGTTCCTGTAAGCCGAACAGGATGACAGGTCACCCTCAGTGTGACTAAGGCCTGTTCCCCTCAGTGGCCGTACACATAGGCCCCACGGCGACACCTAGTGGTGAGTTCCTGTCATTGGGCTTAGTGAAATAGTCAATTGCTCCCATAAAACAGCAAGAATCCAGATTGCTGCCTCTGACTGGGACGGTTCAGAGGAAGTTGGACCTTAGTGTACGGACTGGATGCACCTGAGTTGTAAATTCTCTACAGTACCCAAGGCTGCCAGTCTACAGGTAAACACAACATAGAAAGGGGAGGCTGCTCATATCCTGTCTACACGGCAGGGTTTGCCACTCTCTGAGATGACATTCTTAAAGATGGAGTTCTTCTGGGCTGCAGTCATCTGCCTCTCTGCTCTATTTCCTGTGCATTGAGAATAGATTAATAATAATAATAATGATAGCAATAACCTGCTTGAGTTCCTATTATTTATTTGAAAGGTCAACACAATGTATTGATTAATTACAAAATTAAAAAATAATTGTAACAAATATACAGTTTGGGGGCCGAGAGGATGGCTCGGCGGGTAAGAATGTTTGCTGAGAGAGCATGAGGACCTGAGAGTCTTCACCCTGGCACTCAGGTCAAAACCTAAGTATAATCACATAAGCCTGCAGTCCTAGTGCTGTGGTGGAGTGGAGTGGAGACAAGGGTAGTACTGGCAACTTGCTGACGCCCAGCCTAGCTCCACATCCAGTGGGCACTCTGTCTAAGAGAATAATGCAGAAAGTGACAGAGAAGGATGCCTGATGTCCCCCTCTGGCCTGTACATGTGTGCACAGGCACATACATACCTCCACACACTGTCAACTACACCACACACACACACACACACACACACACACACACACACACGTACGCGTGCACACACCACATTTTAAAAAAAAAAGCAGATGTTCAGTTTGACCCTGTTTGTTTAAAGTTAATTATGTATGTATCCTTATACACATATTTGTCTATTATAGACTTACCTGTGCATGTGTATATTTATATAAGCACAGCGTATGCCACCTACAATGCAGTTCACCACATCAGCAATGACATTATGCTGACTGTCTTCCCCTTCGCTTTTCTCTAAGAGGTTTATAATGCACACATCATTTTGACAAAGGAAAACTGAGTTTGGGGGCCAAGGAGACTTATGGGATCTATCTGTTCATCTTTCCTCCCTTCAAATATCTTATATCCTATGGGAACCAAGAAGAGTATTTCAAGATTCTAATGGAGGCTATTAAATAACAGTAGCTGCATCCTGGAATTAAGAAATTTAGAATCTGCCATGTGTTGTGTTTGTTGAGCATCCTCTGCACTCCCCATCCATGGGTAGCTCTAAAGGCAATACTACCATGGATGGGTTTTGACCCTTTAAAATACATTATTTATTACACTTATTTATTTATATGTGGGAGGTATGTGCATGCCATAGCACATATATAAAAGTCAGAGAACAGCTTGCAAGAGTCAATTCCCTCCTTCCACCATGTGGATCCAGGGAATTGAACACAGGTCATCAGGCTTGAAGACAAGCCCTTTACCAACTGATGCATCTTACTGGTTTCTTTTTTCAGCCTTTTCATGCCCCATATCCCTTAGAGTCTGGTGAAGCCTCTTAACACTTTTTTGCTGTATTTTAAAATAAGATTTTATACATATACCTATAAAAGAAATCATTTGCAGATGGTCCCCAATTATTTTTAATTTGATGATGGTAGAGAAATAATTAAGCACTCGGCAGCAACCACACTTTAAATTTTGATTCTGTCCCGGGCCAGTGGTTTAGTGCTATGATTCTCTCTCTCTCTGCTGGGGCAGGTGGCTAAGCTGCAGTTCTCAGGCAGCCAAGGTATCTCCAGGGGAAACTCCTGGTCCTCTATGGTGAACCTTGCAACTAAACTGTGATATTTCTGCAGATTAAGCATCTTTTGTAGTTGGTTGTTTCTTACTCTTTTTACTCTTTGCCTCTTTTGGGGGCCCGCAACCCAGCTCCCAACTAAATCGCACACAGAGGCTTATTCTTTCTAATAATTGCCAGGTCTTCGCTTGGTTTGTTTCTAGCCAGATTTTCTTAATTTAAATTATCCCATCGACCTTTTGCCTCTGGGCTTTTCCCTTTCTTGCTTTTGTATATCTTACTTTCTCTCTCACTCTGTGGTCGGCAGTGTGGCCTCCTCCTCTCCTTCCCTCTTCCCAGTTTTCTCCTATTTTCTCTCTCTGCCTGCCAGCCCCACCTATACTCCTGCCTTGCTATTGGCCATTCAGCTCTTTATTAGACCAATCAGGTGTTTTAGGCAGACAAAGCAACACAGCTTCACCGAGTTAAACAAATGAAACAAATGTTCCACAGCATAAACAAATGTAATACATCTTAAAAATAATATTCTACAACAACCTTTAATGCATTTTTGGCTCATGATATTTTCAACTTACAATGGGTTTACCAGGCGAGGCCCATTGTAAGCTGAGAAGCATCTATGTATTGAAACACAGTTATCAAAAACCTTTTAAAAATCAATCTGTCACCTAATAACACATGTGCACCTATAGGTGTTTTGAACAGTGTGTCTAAGAAAAACCATAATGCAACATCACGATGAGCATAGTTGAAATTTTGAAATAAGCTCAACACCAGCAATGAGCTAAGTTTAAATGCAGCGACTGTTTGTGAGTTAATCACAGGGACCACTAGACACTGCTGCTCACGGTCACAGTCAGTGGAAAGGCCACGCGCCACTGGACCTTGTGCAAACAAAGCCTGCACTCCTCACAGTGTCGTGGGCTTCCTAACTGAGTCGGAAACCCTCCCTTGGGCCTTTGCCAGAGTCTTCATAACTGGTTTCATCCTTACTTCTTCTACCCTTACCCCAAATGTATGCCAGTCCTTGCTGTCCGGGTGAAGCACATTGACCAATGTTTATTGAAAACTGTATGCATGTGGACAGAGCTTAGTAACCATGAGCTAGGGTGTGTCCATGTACCATGGATTCTTAATGTCAGAGTGTGTGTGTGTGTGTGTGTGTGTGTGCGTGCGTGCGCGTGCGCACGCGCGCGCGCCTACAAGGTCACCCACCAAACCTGGAGCTCATCAATTTGACTAGATCTCCTGTTTCCACCTCCCCAGGGCTAAGATTACAAAGGCAGGACCTGCCCAGTTTTTCAAATGGGTCCCAGGGATCCATTTCCCCAGTGCCCAAGGATCTTTAGGTTCTTGCTTTTGAGCTCGTCAAATTCTCCAGAAAAGACTCTTAAGACATCTTTTAAGGAAAGGACAATCGAGCTGGCTGTGGTGGTGCATGCCTTTAGTCCTTGCACCCCAGAGGCAGAGGCAGGCAGATCTGTGAGTTCGAGGCCAGCCTGGTCTACAAAGCAAGTTCCAGGACATCCAGGGCTACACAGAGAAACCCTGTCTCAAAAAACCAGAAAGGAAAAAGTGAGACAGAGAATGAGAGAGGGGAGGGGGAGAGAGGGAGAAAAGAAAGAAAGGGGACAGTTCTCTCAAGGAGATTATAACCGTGTGTATCTCTTCATCTGAACATCTTCATATCCATTCAGGCCTTCTAGGATGTAGTTTGAAGGAAGCCACAGAGGAAGAGTGGGGAGCCTCGACTCTGTACCTGTTTATGGTGTGAAGCCCCTGTCTTCACTGTCTTCCGCTCTGCGTGGTGACACACCCTTCTTACTCACAAGAGCTGTGCTCTGCAGTGTGCTAGCCATGAGCCACATGCAGATATTTAAACTAGGGAATGCTCAGCTCACATCCACACTAGCCATATTTACAGTGTTCGGTGACCACATGTAGCAGTGGCTGGCTGCTGTACTGGATAGTGTATGATACGTCCCACGTTGCATAGAGGTCTGTGGGGTAGGGCTGCTCTCAAGCAGGTGTTGGCAAACCCTGCCCACCACAAGGTCTCTGCTGTGTGTGTTTGTCTCTGTCACTGTGGCAGAAGGGCAGCCACAAACAATGCGCGGAGCACCTGCTGGGACACGTGGCTGTCATCCAAAGAGACTTGATTTAGGAGCCCTAAAATCCAAACCTTACATCATTTTCAATGTCATAAAATATTACTGCCCTTTGGATTGCTTTTCTACAGCCATTTGAGAATGTAAAACTATCTTACCATATGGACTGCAGATGAATTAGCAGCAAGCTAGATTGAGGCCACAGGAAATCATCTGTTGACCCCTGTCTTAGTAACTTGCCTTTCTACAAGATCTATGGCTGCTATTTCAGTGAGTTCAGAGAGAAACCAACGGCTAACATACGCAAGGCCTTTTCCCTTTGAACCCAGAGGTCTGTTCGTCTGCTCAGGGCCTGCCTTCCCCTGCACTTGGGATCAATGGGCGAGGACCCGTCCTTCCTAGGCATTCTTCTCCCTGTGTCGAGAACACTGTTAGACTCTGGCAGCTGGCAGCTGCCCTGTGAAATAGACTCCTGCCCACCAGCCACCTCCCGAGCGTCGTTTGACTTTTCCCTTGGTTCTGCCTTCAAGCTTAGGAGACGACTCCTGTCCGCTCAACCATTTTATTCCTCGTTATCAACAAACACATTGACATTCCAATTTTCCACTCGAGTCCCAGGAGCTCGGCTTCTGTATTCCCACCTCTGAGAAGTGACAGCAGCTCTCATGCTACGCAGCATCCTGGTCACAAAAGTGTAAGCAGCAAGCGGATGCGATAAGGAGATGCGTAAAGAGAGGGGACGCGACCTGGAGAATATCAATACCTGGAGAATTTTCAGCACTGGAATCACCTTCTCCAAGATGAAGACGAGAAAGCTACTTAGAATGTTAACATTTCCGTGATTCCAGGAGAGCACTGTATGAGGCTGGAAACCAGTTGAGTGGGGCAGTAGGCTATAGTGAAGATACCTGTGCTCCTGCAGCATGTTACCTGTGAGGGCTGCTGACTAGGAGGAGCAAGAGGCAGGCCTCTGGCGCCCTGGGGGTATTCCAGATCTTCATCTGTTAGTGGTGGTGTCACACGTGGAAGCCACTTACACAGTGCTTCTTCTGTACTTGTAACATAAGGCACTGTCCTTCGTAAGAGCTGTTTTCTTAATTTTAAAAACTGAATGAAGCTGATCGTTATGGAAATGTGAATCAAAACCACAGTGAGTTCACTTCATATGGATTAGGATGGGTGACTGTGGAAAACCAAAGAGTGGGTGGGAAGACGCTGGTAAGAGGCTTGATGGGAAGGCTTGAGGACCCGACTTCTGCTCACAAGCACCCACATAAAAGCCTAGCATGACACACACATCTGTAACCCCAGACGAAGAGAGGTAAATCCTTCAAGTTTTCCAGCCAGCTAATCTAGCTGAATCAATGAGTTCTAGGTTCAGTGAGAGACCCTGTCTCAAAAACTAAGGTAGAGAGCAATCAAGGAACACAGCGAATATCAATCTCTGCCCTCTATACCCATATGTGCACATTTGCACATATGTACACATGCACTCCCACATACAACACACACACATAAACACATACCCTTACATATAACACATGCTCAGCAGAATAATAAAACAAAATAATAAAGGTGTTAGAGAATGTAGATAAAATCGAGCCTTTTGGCCCTAGTGTTGGAAATGGAAACAGCCACTAAAGACAGAGTAAAAACAGAAGGACTGGAGAGATGCTCAACAGCTGAGAGCTCTTGCTGCTCTTCCAGAGGACCCAAGCTCAGAGGGTGGCTCCCACTTGCCTAGAACTCCAGCTCCATAGACACCAACACATGTACACGTACGCGCGCACACGCACACACACACACACACACACACACACACACACACTCATTAAAGACAGAGTTACCATATAATCTATCCACTCCAATTCTGAAATTGACAGAGCTGAGCTCAGTGACTGGAGAATTAGCTCACTGGTAGAGCAAGCACTTGCCCAATGTTGGTCCCAGCAATGAAATACAATTACAAGGGGAAACGAAAGCAGAGTTTTGTTGGGTTTTTTGTTTGTTTGTTTGTTTTTGTTTTGTTATAAACTGATTGGCCCATTAGCTCAGGCTTCTTATTAACTCTTACAACTTATATTACCCCATTATTCTTATCTGTGTTAGCCACGTGGCTCAGTACCTTATTCGGCAGGGCAGTCACATCTTGGAGAGCAGAGTGTTTGAAGGAATCCTTTTATCCACACGTCCCAGAAGCATTGCTCGCGATGACCAGCCATAGAAATGGCCCAAGTGTTCACCTGGGAAGAATGAGTGAACAAAGCCTGACATAAATTCATAACAGCATAGACGCAGTGCAAAAGAGAAAGGGGAAAGTGAGAAATGGCTTGCATTTACCAACTTTATGAGAAGAAATGGAACTACAAGTAAGTACATAAATATCAAATGGTCGGAGACGAGAAAACTGTCCGCACAAGCGAGCTTTAGCGTGCAGTAGGGACTTCTTGCCCAGCGGTTTGTCTAGATCCCTTCAGGCTGCTATAACAAGCTGTCATGAACTGCACGGCTTGTAAACAACAGACTTATTTTCACAGATCTGTAGACCAGGAATCCAAAACCAAGCAGAAAATTGAGTGTCTTGTGGCTTACCTTTGGGTACACAGACAGTGGCACATAGCAAAAGGATAATTTCTAGTGGTCCTTTCCTACAAGACCAATTCCATTTACAAGGTCTCCACCCTCATGACCTCATCTCCTCCCAAAGCTCCCGATCCCCAAACCCCCACATTGGCTCTAGGATTTCAACAAAGGGATTGTTGGGGAAGGGGTCCATAAGACTCAGACTAAAACACCGTGGTTTATAGTAGAAGAAAAAATCAAAATGATTACCAAGGTGTCCCTGAGGGGTGGGACTGGAGCTGGGAAGATGCCGAGTGCTTTTCACATAAGCGTCTCCCATGCTGTTTAATGTGCTATTGTGTATGTTTCGCAGTAGGGGATGGTAGGGACTGGACCTAGAGCCTCGTGCATGGTAAGCTATGCTCTGCCACTGTGCTGTATCCTCACCAACTCTTCACTTTTTTAAAATCTTGAAACAAGTGCTCATTAAGTCGTCCAACTGGCCTTGAACTCTGAGTTCTCTGGTTTCAGCTGCCCCAATAACTGTGACTGCAGGCCCGACTTCTGTTTGTTGTACAGATGTTTGCAGCCATCTGTTTCAAACAGTGCAACTCTGAGATCACATCTGCAAAGCTGCTCTCTCAAAAAGCAACTTTTTTTTTTTTTTTGCTCTCTCAAAGTTGTCAACAACAGGTGTGGCTGCAAATGAGAGATGCCGACGCAGGGTGGGTTAATTGGTATTTCGTGTGGAGAGGTGGATCCGCTCCACCTGGACCAAAGGTCGGAGAATTCAAGTCTATTTCTTATATCACGTTAATGAAGTCTGTTGCATTCTCCCTCCTGTTTTAGGGTGAAATATATAAACGTGTAGAAAATAAATGAGGTGGATTCAGTATTCACTGAATGTCCCTCCCAATGCATTCTGTGTCTCATATCTCTGCTCCTTTTGCTTAATAATTCTAATCCTCATGCTCCTACCCTGTAACACATGAGTTTTGTTGAAGCTGGTCTTCGACATGTAGTCCCAGCAGGAAGTCTCTGGGAGGCCATCGCATGAAGCTGTGAAGGTAAAGGCTAAGTGGCGGTGGAGGTCCTAGGGTGTTGTAGCTGAAAGGCTCATGATGCCCCCTAGGGAAGCTGTAGGCACAGAGAGGACCCAACCCAAGAGAGAGGCTACATATGCTACAGGCAGCAGAGCTAAGGGGCAGGGCTGTCTGTCTTAATTACCTCTCTATTGCTACGATAAGCTACCATGACTAAGGCAACTTATTAAAGAAAGTGTTTATTTGGGGATTATGGTTTCAGAGAGTTACAGTCCATGGCCATCATGGCAGGGAGCATGGGAGCAGGTAGGCAAGCAGGCATGGTTCTGGTACAGTGACCGAGAGCTTACATCTTGAGACACAGCCATATGACAGGAAGAGCTAATTGGGAATGACATGGGCTTTTGAGACCTCAAAGACCCCCCCCTCACTGACACACTTCCTCCCATAAGGCCACACCTCCTAATCCTTCCTGAATAGTTCCACCAACTGGGGATCAAGCCACCACACTATCCAGTTCTCATTCAAACCATCACACTGTCCAAGTCCATTTGAGTCCAGAAGATGCCACCGAGTGCCCGCAAGAGCTGAGAGTCTGGTGCTGGCTCTGCTCCTTTCAATCTTGATTCACCTGCCTTCCTTTGCTAACTTCCTGTTTCTGCCTCTTGGAACGGGAATGTTTACTCTTTACTGCTGTGTGTTGGAAGTGTACAACTTGTTTTTATATACTGAGGCTCACAGATTGCCTTCAGTCTCAGGAGAGATGCTGGACATCTGAATGACATTGGGAAGCTAGAGGTTGTGGACACTTTGAGCTGTCCTAAATGCATTCTGCATTATGAGGTGAACAGGAGAGTCAAGGTTGGAAAGCTATGATTAAAGGATGTATTTATTTGTTAAATCAGCAAGGGTGAACTTGTGATGTTTAATCTTGATTGTCAAGTTAATGGGGGGTTAGAATCTCTTTGGAGGCATATGTACTGGCATGGCTGTTGGGGCATCCGTAGAGAGGCTTAACTGATGTGAGATGGTCCACCCTGAACAGGGGCAATCCCATTCACTGATTGGATAAAAGGGAGGACGTGAGATAGCACCAGCACTTGTCTCTGCTTCCTGACTGGATACGATGGGACCAGCTCTTTGCTCCTTCCTCACCATGATGAACTGGCTGTGCGAACTGTGAGGCAAAATAAGCCATTCCTTGAGTCACTGCTGTCCGGTGTGTTGTCATAGAAGCAAGAAAAATAACCAATATTCCAGTTATTAGTTAGAACCACATGTGTCAGGAGCCTGGCATCATGACTGACACGTGACCTTAGGTACCTGGAGCCCGCCCAGCCTTCTGCTTGTGTGACAGCTGAGCCCGTGTGGCTATGGCTTATGCCTGGCCGCAGGAGGAGTCAGACTGCTGGGCTAGGCCTGGACCGGACTACTCACTTTCAGGCCAGGTCCTGCTGGCTGCTCCTGCCACGTCTGAGTCATCAGTTGAGCTTGGCTCAGGGCACAGGGAAAAGAGAGCCGTGGGGGAAGACATTCCCTCCTGTGCAAATTGCTCCTCTTTGTACTGCAAGTGCAAGGTGTTCAGATAGAGGTCGAAAGTACGTATTTTCCTTAATATTCCTAGGAAATGAATGGGACCAATACAGGGGTCGGGTGAAAGAGAAAGAGGGGGGAGTGTTGCCAAGCTTGAAAGCAGAAAGGCCTTCTAATTATAGGAAATGGTCATTTGGGGAGGGCATAAAAACAGCCTCTGTTTTTCTATCAAAACCAGCAGAAGTTATTATCAGAAGTACCGAGATATGGTTGAACAGGTGGGCCAGGCACTCAAAGCCATGATCTGTACATCTTAGTCCCCTGCAACTGTGTCTCCTCCTTCTTCGTTCTCATCCAAGATCTGCCAGTTCCCTCCCTTGGGCTGTCCCCCCCCCCCAACTGGCCTGTCTGAACCTAGCTTTGTGGCCTCCTCCAGGATGCCTCTTGTTCTCTGGCACGTCACATCATGTCTTCCTGAATTGCATTTAACGAACTGTGTCAATTGCCCTTTGGAGCCATCTGTTTGTCCCAGTAAGACTGGAGGTCATATCCTGGCCTCTGGCTTGGATCAGGAATTCAGAAAGAATTATGCTTTCTTCTTCTTCTTCTTCTTCTTCTTCTTCTTCTTCTTCTTCTTCTTCTTCTTCTTCTTCTTCTTCTTCTTCTTCTTCTTCTTCTTCCTCTTCTTCTTCTTCTTCTTCTTCTTCTTCTTCTTCTTCTTCTTCTTCTTCTTCTTCTTCTTCCTCCTCCTCCTCCTCCTCCTTCTTCTTCTTTGCCTCCATGATGTTGCTGAAATGTTTTATATTCATTGCCTCAAAAGTAAAAACAGAAACTTCCACATAAAAACCCCAATGTCTGACTTTCCTTGACAAATTGGAAACCAGGCAACATGGGCTCTTTTCTCTGCCCTCGGAGCAGTGCCCCTGTGAGAAGTGTGCCTTCTCCATTTGTTCACAGTCCCCACCACACCCTACTATCTCCCTGGCAAGAGAGCCTCATGCCGAAGGCTATTTGTCACCATAAGAGCATTAGTGGTTTCTCTTACACTGGATTGAGAAGAAAGCTAGTGGTTCCCTTTACCCATGTTTCTCCCTCACTTCTCAGATTTCACTCTCAGGATTCAGTCCTTGGGCGAGGGATAGCTGACCCTCAGAGACGGAGTAGGAGCCTTGCTTGTATCTGCAACTCTAACAGCCTGCAGTGGGTTGCTGGAAGGAGAAAGACAACTCTTGGTACTGTTCCCTCCAGCTCTTTCTGGATTCTTTCCTACCCTTTCAACAGACTTATTCACTCAACAGATACAGATACAGGACCTCAAGTGGTATGTATCTCACTGGGTATGTATCTCAGTGGTAATGAGCCTACCTAGCTTGCTGGGGCCTGTGTTCCATCCCTAAACTGAAGTGGGGGGAGGGGAATCACTGGGCTGTCTGTGGACCTACTTCCAACACACAGTGTGCTCTGTTATCTTTAGTGTCCCAGATCCTCTGATGCCCCCCCCCAAAGTGAAACCCTCTCCCTAGGTGCTATTTCAGGCACTTCTTACAAACCCACCTCTTAGCAGTTCTGTCGAGGAGCATCACGAAGACTCATTGACTGGTTGGTGGTGCTGTTAAAACTGGCAGGAGATGGCTACTAGGAACTTAAGTCTTATGGACTGGGAACTGTACACCCCATTTCTCAGCCATGGTTTACAACCCCCCTGGGGGCACCACCCACCCTCTCAGTGATCATGGCTATCAGTTCCAAGTAGGAAAACCTACAGGATAATAGGCAGCTTCCTAGTGGCTAAAAGGTACCGGTTTATGTAACTAAAACCTCAGGGAGGGAGCACAACTCAACCTTGAGGTCATTTCTTTTGTTTTCCAGGCAGGGCTGGGAGGAGGTAACACTGACTACACTCTGCAGGTGGGAAAACTTGAGTTCCAGGATTGCAACAATGTTACTGAGATGGCCGGGCTACATTGGTGCTCTTTCCTCCCTCCGGTCTCTACCTGCTTGCTGTGTTGAAGAGAATCGTCAACTTCACTGGATTCCTTAGGACCCAGAGCCCAGTTAACACCAAGCATGACAGAAAATGCGACATTCCCAGCTGCCAAACATCCCCGGCTCTTGGAACATGCACATGTAACAACCAGCTGCTTCTCCCTTGGACTTGGACTGGAAAACTACACAGGAGGATGTTACCTGGCAGGTATGGTGGAGGCAGAGAGGCCATGTTCTTGTGATTTAATGGCAATCAGGTTGAGGGTAGCATGATATCTGGGGCTAGGGGACACCTGTATGCCAGGACTGGTGTAAATATGGGCGCCATTCTTAGATGCTCAACCTAATTTCTCAAACTTTTAAAAAGTTTGTATATCTGTTTTATCTGCACATATAGCTGTGTATCATAAGCATGCTTGGACCCCATGGAGGCCAGAAAAGGGCATTGGCTCCCCTGGGACTGGAGTTACCAATGGTTGTGAGCCACTATGTGGGTGCTGAGAATTGAATCTAGACCTTCTAGAAGAGCAGTCAGAGCTCTTAACTGCTGAACCATCTCTGCAGCACTACCTCTCAAACTTACTCACCTCTTCTGACTCAGGATAACCCAATGTTGACAACTGGTGTGTATATGGGAAGGTTTGCCTCCCCCCACTCCACACATCTACATATAAATTCTGCTCATAACTCTATAGTTGGGTTTTTCTTTGGGCTGCCAACCAGATCCCAAATAAAGACACAGAGACTTATTATTAATTATGAATGCCAGGCCTTAGCTTAGCCTTGTCCCACTAGCTCTTTTAACTTAATATAACCTGTTTCTATTCATCTATGCTTTGCCTTGTGACTTTTTACCTTTCTTTTACTCTGTATGTCCTACTTTTCTGCTTCCTATGTGTCTGGCTAGCTGACCCTGGTGTCTCCCTGGCATCTCTTTTTCTTTCTTCCTTCAAGCCTAAATTCCTCCTCCTACTTACTCTCCCTGCCAGGAAGTCCCACCTATGCCTCCTCCCTCACTATTGGCCACTCAGGTTTTATTAGACCAACCATGTGCCTTAGGCAGGCATGGTGAAACAACACATCTTTACATAACTGAACAAATGCAAATGCAACACATAGCTAAACAAATATTCTACAACATAATTCCTCCAACATTCATCTTATTTTCTCATTTATTTTAATTTGTGTGCGTGTGTGAGTGTGAGTGTGTGTGTGTGTGTGTGTGTGTGTGTGTGTGTGTGTTGCCAAGGCATGCTTATGGAAATCAGAGTACATCTTTCAAAAAGCAGTGATCTCCTTCTACCATGTTGGTTCTGGGGATAGAACTTGAGTCACCACGCTTAGTGGCAAGTGTCATTACCCACTGAGACATCCCATTAATCCATATTTATTTAATTGTACTCTTTCAGGTCTTGCTATGTTAATCAGACTGGACTTAAACTCACAATCTTCATGTTTCAGCCTCCCCAGTGCTGGGGTTGCAGGTGTGTGCACCATGCCCACATTATTGATTTTAAAGGACATTAACAGTAGGCGTCAGAGAGTGCTTGTGAGAAGGGACTCTCACCCACATAACAAGCCTCCTTCTCTCTCTCTCTCTCTCTCTCTCTCTCTCTCTCTCTCTCTCTCTCTCCTAACAGGATTTCATGTGGCTCAGACTAGCTTCAAATTCATTATGTAGAAAGAAAGACCTAGAACTTCTAGTCCTTCTGCCTCTACCTCCCTCTCAGTGCTGGCATTGCTGGCATGCGCCACCACACCTGATTCATGCAGTACTGGAGACTGAACCTGGGCCCCGAGCATGCTAAGCAAGAAGGCCAGCAAACCAGCTACAACCCATCCCCAGTGCCCTTCCTGACATCCCCAAACTGCTCTGCTTAGGTGACCTTCAGGCAAGCTCATCTCCCAGAGTTTGGGAGTCCGTGTTAGACAGGTGAGGGTAGGCACTCACTGCCCTCATCCAGGCCTGGCATCCTGGCATCCTGGCATACAGGTGGCTTGCTGGTCTGTCTGCACAGGTCAAGGATCTGCAAAGTCACCACTGACTGGAGCTCTAGAACCTAGGTCCCCTCCTCCCTCCTCCCACTTAGCCCTTCAACTCCCCCTTCCCTTCCCTTCCCTTTATGGATTTTCTTCTTCTTTCTCCTACATGGCAATTTTAATGAGTCTTAGATCAGTGGCCCCTGGGGAAAGCTGCAGATAGTCTCTGGGATGCCCTCAGTGGTTTTGCAAAGAAACCATTCGCTCTCTGGCTCAATTTCACTCAAACAAAGCAACCCAGAGCATGACTTGGGTTTTCAGCCCAGAAACAGGAATAAAACCACAGTTAGAACTTGCCTTATCTGTCTTTTAACATTCTAGGTGGCTGTCAGGGACTTTATTTTAAGATATTTTTTATGTGCACTGGGGTTTTGCCGGCATGTACGTCTGTGCAAGGATGCCAGTTTCCCTGGAATCGGAGTTACAGACAGCTGTGAGCTGTCATGTGGGTGCTGGGAATTAAACCCAGATCCTTTGGAAGAACAGCCAATGCTCTCTACTGCAGAGCCATCTCTCCAGCCCCTGTCAAGAGCTTTTTAAATTTACTTTTTCCTTTTTGTTTTCTGGTCACCATGATACTTTAGACAGGATTTAAAACTGCTCTTTGAGTGTAGTCAATGCTCGGTAAGCATTTTCTTTTTTTAGGGAAAAGATGGAAGAATAAGTGACGGGATAATCTGCATTTGATGGATGGTTGATGGAGGAGAATGGAAGGGGATGATGCGCACCTGTAAAAGGGAGAGGATGCCGCTTTATGTGCTTTATGCGCTGGCGCCACCTGCTGGACGTAAGTTAGTATACTAGGTCAATTTCCGCTGCAGGGATGGAAGAAAAGGTAGGTCTATGAGTAAAGAGAAAAGAACAAAACTATCCCATCTCCTCTACTCTGGATCTCTTGGCTATTCTATCAATATTATTAGCTTATCAAGCATAATTTTTTATCAAAATAGACATATTATTGTTTGTTTGCAGCACTTGACACATGCTAGACACTGAGTTAAATGTGTGTCCTCAAAGTAACTGCAAAAGGCAGGTACTATAATTAGTGTAGCTTTAGAGACGAAACTCTCGAGGTTCACAGAGGCTTACAGTGCTTTAGAATTTTTATTATAACATTGAAGATCGCATAGATAGTCTGTCTGGAAAAGGACAGACAGCCAGGCCCACCTCACTTCAGAGTGTGATGTCCATGGAATTCCCAGAAGTAAGACTCCAAGATGGGGATCTGCAGGTGGGAAGCCTGAACCCTCAGCAGGTGCCAGCAGATACCAGGTATAGATGGAACAGGGATGGCAAGGAGGCAGGACCTTGACTCGTGCATACATCACTCCTCCGGAGATGGGCGTGAATTTGGCCGGTTGCCCTTCTCATCTGAATCAGTTCCCTAGACAGCCTCAGCTAAGAGGTACCCGACATCCGAGAGAATAAGCGAGTCCTGGAGTGGCAGGTCGGGGCAGGGTGCACCTGCCCAGGGATACATTGCATGGCTCAGAGCAATTCGGGTGTAACTGTTAAGCTGACAGTGACAGTTATGGATTATGGTTTTAAAGAATTATAATGGAGACAGTTAGATGGTTCAGTTGGTACAAGCACTTGCCAGGAAAGTGGCAATCTGAGTTCAATCCCTGGAGCCTACTAGGGGAGGGGAGAACTGACTCCTGCAAGTTGTCCGCTGGCAATCACACAGCAAGATTTGTACACACACATACACACATATGCATATACACATACATGAACACACACACACACATGCATACACACACACAAATAAAATAATTTAGAAAGAAATAATGATCTGCCCATATCCACCCAATGAACTCGTGACCCAGACTCATTCTACTACAATAACCAATGAATCTGGGTGAATTTGTAGTGAAGTAATATGTGGATAAAGAAGGAAAAAGTGAAGTGGCCATGCAAGTGGCTGGTGAATTCTTCAACATTTTCAAATAGTAAAAAATTTTGAACCCCATAAATAAAGTAATACATCAGAGTAACTGGTTAAAACAATCGTGTTGTTGCAGATTCGTTTTCTTTCTTTCTTTCTTTCTTTCTTTCTTTCTTTCTTTCTTTCTTTCTTTCTTTCTTTCTTTCTTTCTTTCTCTCTTTTGTAACAGAGACTCCTGATGTAGCCCAGAATGGCCTTGGACACCTAAGTTTCCCAGATCCACCTGCCAACTGCTGGGATTACAGGCGTGTGCCACCAGTCTCGCTAAACTGTTTGAAAACAATTCACTCCGCCCATTCTCCTCCTTGCCAGCCTACAGCTTAGGGCCAAGCCCAGCCAAGCCTGCTGAGCCCATAAGGATCAGTCAACTTGCTGAAGCATGAATGAGAAGACATGGTTGTTAGTGTATGTCACTGAGCCTTGAGGTGGCCTGTCATACATCAGCCACCGACAGGTGTGAGTTTCTACGATTTTACAGAGTAGCACAGGGGTGTATTGGAGCTAGTACTGTGACTTTTCTTTTCTTTCTTTCTTTCTTTCTTTTTTTTTTTTTTTGGTAAAGGCTGTCTTTAGAACTGCTCCTTCTAGATGTGATTCCTGTGTTTTCATACAGCAAACGAAGTAGGCCAGGTACCTTCGTTTCCTTTCTTAAAACTAAGAATATTTTATGTGTTCTTTGATGATTTCATACATGTATACAGTGTATCTTAATCATAGCCACCTCCATTTCCCCTCTCCCACTCCCCCCAGGCCCCTTCAATACCCCCCACCTTCACGTCCTCTGATTTTGTTTTGGATGCCCCGTTAAGTCTAGTGCTGCTTGTATGTGCCCGAGGGCTGCACCAGCCTCCAGAGCATGGGAACCCACCAGCAGCTGCATTCCTAAGCAAAAATGACTCCTTCACATCAGTTCCCCGTAGTTCCTCAACTATGACTAGGACCTTATATGCCCCTCCCACCGTTCATGCCACAATGTTGACTGACCGCATCTTCTGCAGGTAACCACAGATGCATGAATGACCGACTGCATCTTCTGCAGGTGACCACAGGTGCATGAATGACCGACTGCATCTTCTGCAGGTAACCACAGGTGCATGAATGAGTGACTGCATGTTCTGTAGGTGACCACAGGCGCATGAATGACCACATCTTCTGCAGGTGAGCACAGGTGCAGAAACGCAAGGGTCCTGCCATGTCCATCCTCCCACTCTTGCATTCTTTCCACCTCCTCTTACACCTGTTGTCCTTTTTAGGACTGAGCACATAATCAGGCACTTTGCTTACATCTGTGGCAGATACTACAAAGTGGCCCCTAAGAAAACTCTCCTTTTCTCTTTTACAAAGCAATGAGAAATCCAGAGTCCCTGAATCATTGAGAAATGGGGTTGGGGGACTGGAGAGTTGACTCAGCCATTTATAGTACTTGCTCTTGCAGAGGACCTGAGTTCGATTCCCAGCACCCACACAATGGCCCACACAAACCATAACTCTAGTTCCAGAGGACCTGATACCTTCTCCTGACCTCTGTGGCATCAGACATGCATGTAGTGCACATACATACATGTAGGCAAAACATTCATATGGATAAAAAGTTTAAAATGCAAAAAAAAAGTTTTAAACAATGAGACTATAGGGGCTGGAGAGATGGCTCAGAGGTTAAGTGTTGGCGTACAAAAGAGTTCCACAATAGCCTGGAATGGAGTATAACAAAGGTTTATCTGGGGATAAACTCACAGAAAGAGCAGCAATCCGCAGCCCTCTGTATGCGCAGGGAACTGGAACTGAATCCAGCAGCCAAGAGGCCTGCGCACACTTTTCATCTGCATTTATAGTACACGAGACCACGCCCAATTCAGTGAGGAAAGCATCCCTTCGACCATGCACTCCTGTTAGTATTCGGGCATCCGTGCTGGCCTGGCCTAGGGGTACACGTCCTCAGCTGCAGCCCTAAGAGCACCTCCTGTGCACATCCACTACATTCCCTTTCAAAAGGGCCCTACCCACCTCCCATCTCTCTCTTTCTCCCTCTGTCTGCCCCCCTCCCCTCTTCTGTCACTCCTGTCCCCAAAGGTCAGTCTCCCCTCTCCTCTCCCCCTTTCCCATTCACTTTCTCCCAATAAAAACCCCTCCACCTGAGCTCTGTTGCATGGCATCTCTCTCTCATGTGCTGCTTTTTTCAAATTACAACTCCTGCATCAGATAATGTTATAACTGAGTGATGGAACTTGTGCCCAAACCAACACTTTCCATCTTCTGTGATTGCCAGAAGAATCTAACTCTCCACAAATTTCTACTTCTTGGCATTGCTCATCTCTCTAGTGAAGAAGACAGCCGAGCAGCAGATCGCGTAGTTTAGCTGCAAGGGAGTCTGGGGAAATTAACTTTTTTAATTCGAGCAAAAGCAAAACACAAATATATAAAGTAAAAGTTAAAACTGTCACTAAATGATTTAAAATAATTGAGGGCTTAAACAGGAGAAGTTCTCATCGTTCTGGAGGCTGGGTGTCAAAGGTCAAGGTTCTGGCATAGCCAAGTGAGGGCTCTCTTCCTGGCTTCCAGATGATCACATTCTTACTGCATCCTCACATGACAGGAAGAGAGAGAGTGAGGTAAGTGGGCATGCAAGAAAACATTTAAACCCATGCCAGTCACTCCTGAACGAAGAGTTGTTAGCAGTTTGACCAAACATACTATATCAGTCACTTCATACCTTTCTGAGACAAAATGACTGACAAGAACTACTTAGAAAAGGACAAGTTTTCTTCGGCTCAAGCTCCAAGGTACAGTCCATCAAGGCAGGGAAGTTCTAGCCACAAGGTCTTGGGACAGTTGATTAATTGCATCCAGTCAGGGAGCAGAGGGCAATAAATTCTATTGCCCAACTAGTTTTTCTCCTTTTTATTCATTCCAGGGCCTCCCCCCAACAGAATGATGCCCCCTACATTTAGGGTCACTCTTCCTGCCTCAGTTAACCTAATCAAGAGACTCCCTCACAGACATACCCAGAGATTTGTGTCCAAGATGACTCTGGATGCTGTTGACAGTTAATATAAGCCACCATGTATATAACAACTGAGTTTTAGAATGGGGACGGTGATACACACCTGCAACCTTACCACAAAATGCTAAGCAGGAGGATTACTTGTGTAGCACAACTAATAAAAACTCAGAGGCAGATACTGGGGTTCAAGATGAAGATCAGAAAAGCAAAACAGCCAAGTCGCTAGAGAGTTCTTACCTCTACCAAGGCTCAGACAAAGGGGCGATCCTGTCCTCAGTATAACTGCAGCCTGCAATGTTCACCAAACCTCCTACAGCAACTGTCTCCTCCTGCCTTATATTCCTCTCTACACCCAGCCATATCACTCCTGTCTCTACCTACCTAGTGCTGGGGTTAAAGATATGGGATCTGTTTCTCTTTTAGATAGATTCAATCTTGTGTAGCCCAGGGTGGTCTTGAGCCCTGGGATTAAAGGTGTGTGCCACCTCTCCCTGGCCTCTAGTGGCTTAGCTCTGCACTCTGATCTTCAGGCAAGCTTTATTTATTAAAACACAAATAAAAATATCACTATAAGAATGCACACATGGGGCTGGAGAGATGGCTCAGTGGTTAAGAGCACTGCCTACTCTTCCAAAGGTCCTGAGTTCAATTCCCAGCAACCACATGGTAGCCTACAACCATCTGTAATTAGATCTGGTGCCCTCTTTTGGCCTGCAGGCATGCAGGCAGGCAGAATAAATATTTTTAAAAAGAATGCACAGATTGGATTTAGTATGTGTTACCTATTATTTCTGTATGGTGGAACAATGGACTATAAACAATGGGTCAAAGTCCTAACAGAGTTAGAGAAAATAAGGGTATATATTGTGAATAGGAAGGCCATCCATGAACATTATGCAAGACAAAAACTATAAAGGAAAAAGATTGATTAAATTATCATCTCACAGCAGCTGTGGTTGCCTGCACAAGATCCATACAAGAACAAGACAGTCAGTGTCCCTGCATTGCTGGGAGACGGATTCACGAGGCCCCAACTCCTAGCTGAGGAACTTTTGGCACATGGTGGCTGCTGGAGGAGGGAGAGCCAATTTTCTCTAGGGTATGACCCCCGGTAAGGTGACCATATCCCAAGGGTGGGCCTGTACCCATATGCTAACGGACAACATTGATTGGACTCAGTGTGTTGCTTTAAAAAAAAAAAACTGAAAACATGACTTAGGAGGGGGATCTCAGCAGAGACGGAAGTGGAGAGCTGCGGGTGAATACGTGTAAGAAATTCTCAAAGAGCAAATAAAAAAATGTATTTTAAATTTAAATAAATGAGCTACTATTTTGAAGTTTTAAGCCTTTCAATGACAAAACAGACAACCCAAGCAGCGACATCGTGAGAGAGCAGACCTGCGCAAGGGCCCCGCCCGTCTCGTCCGCAGAAAACAAGTCGTCTTTCAAACTCAGGTGGCAAAGCACACGCACAGACATCAGAGCAAGGGAAATGCTGTAAAATAGGAAACGGCTAGTAAACGTGAGAGGGCACTGATTGTGCAATGATTGGAGAACGCAGTGTTATCAAGGACAGAGCAGTGCAAACTGCATTTTCGTTAAGTTCCACCTTTCGCCTATGATACTGGCAAAGGGCTGAACGCTTTCTCTGGAGGGATGAGGAGAGTGTGGGGTGAATACCTCCTGGCTGCCTCTCCATATTTGCTCTTTGTCTTCCTCGTGTTCCTCTGTGTCCCAGGAGGCAGGCTTGCATGGACTACATCAACAGATTCTGCTGCCATCTGGTTAAGGTCAGCCCAGTAGGAGACAGAGGGAAAGGGTGATCCAAGACATTTACTCCCATAGCTCCTTCCCTGTGGGGCTGCATTGCACTGGTTTCATCTCTCCCCCCACATTACTCTTTTCTACCAGATTCTATGCGCTCCTTGCTCCCAAAGCTTTGGGAAGAGTGCTAGCCAGTCTGACCAGCCTCCTCTCACACCACCTTCCGCATTCTCCCGGTGAGAAAACTGCATTTAGTTTGGAGATGAGTGGGCCCAGAGCCAACAGATGCCCATGGGCAACACCGCATCTCTGTACCCACATCACACACACACTGGCAGATAGCTGCACAGAGGGTAAGTGAAAGGCCATTTGCAACACCCTTGTTTACAAGAGTCAGAAATTAGAAACTGCTTAAACGCCTTTAAACAGAGAAACGGTTAAACAAAATTTATTTGTAAAATAACTATATTCATATAGCATGGCATGCTATACCGCTGATTAAAAAGGAGGCTGGATCTATTTGTATAACATAAAAGGCTTGAAACATGTTAGTACACGAAGAAAGACCAGAACCATAATGAATTACATGAGAGCTATAATTTCCATAGCTTCATGTGTTTCTCTGCTTTTCCACAAGGAAAGATTGTATACCCCCACCCCACCAGAGGCAGTCAGGTGTGGCCTTCGGATTTGCTTTGAGTGACAGTGATGTGGGAGACTTCCAGCCCATGTCCAGAAACACAGCTGAAGCTAACTCACAAAAATATGTGTGGACTACAATGTAAATAAGAGGCTGGGGAGATTGCTCCGTGGATAATGCATTGTCTATTCAAGTCTGATGGCTGGAGTCCTGATTGCTAGCATCCACATAAATGCTGGGTTGGTAGCGGCAGCTGCCTGTTACTCTTGGCCTTTGGAGGATGAGTCAGGGGAAAACCCTGGGGATAGTTAGCCAGCTAGAGTAGCCAAATCAACCAGCCCTGGCTTTAAGTGAGAGCCCCTGCCTCAGTGAATAAAGCAGAAAGCAATCAAGGAAGACATTGACATCAACCTCTGGCCTCTTCATGCGCATGCCCCTCGCATGCATGCACACCCTCCCTCGACACACAAAGGCAGAAACCTGCATGACCGTGAAACCCTGAGGTTTGGAGGATGTCTGTTACTGCAGCACAGCCTCACCTACAGCGGCTGGTTGGCCCTGCTATATACTTGATCTGCAATTTCTTCTGGTGCAGGGGGAGCACACTGGGGGAGGGTGTTGATGATCACGGAGGACTTTTATATTTATTTTCATTTTCTTACACTGAAAATATATTTATGTATCACCATATAATAAAAATACATCACTTAAAAGGAATATAGCAGGTGTTTCCTTACTTACCACGAAATGCTAAAAAATATCATTTTTAAAATACATACATAAATGCCCTATAAATAAATGGTTCTTCCTGCCCATCTGGTGCTCTGAAGATGGAGACTAGAGGCAGAGAGCTCTGTGAAGCTTCTAGAGCAAGAGGAAGTGCTGGAGCATGACAGTGTCTTGTCAGTCTCTCTACAGTAGGAATCTACAGAGCCTAGACACACCAGGAAACTTATTTCTGTCTAGCTATCCTGAAATTGAAACATGGGTTGGGTTAGAATGCTTTTTAAAATTGCATTTTCAATTATATATATGTGAGGGTGGATGCACACGAAGACCAGAAGAGGGCAGTAGATCCCCGGGAGCTGGAGCTACAGTCAGCTGTGAGCCACCCAACATGGGTGCTGGGAACCAAATTCAGGTCCTCTGGAAGAGCAGTTGGTGCTTTTAACTACTAAGTTCATCTCTTCAACCCCCAGAATCTTTTAATTTATTTATTTTTAACATCTGTAATGTTTAACTTTTCAGTGACCTCATTTTCATGACCAATTCACTTCAGGTAATCTAGGAAAATGCTGGTCTCCTCGGCACCGCATCCCCTTGCCTAGCAACATTGGTAAGAACTATATAACTCCTGTGGGCTTCTGAGTCCTCTTGTGGGCTTCTCTGAACCAGAGAGGCCAGAACTAAAAGACCGCATGCAAATTGTCGTGTCATAGGCTTCTCTCCCAAGCAAAACGGGCGGCTCTTCTCATCACCACAACCGCCGAGCACACACGGTGAGAGCCGCAGAAGCGGCAGCGGCAGCTCCAACCTCGCAGTCACGGCTTTGATGACTTGGAAACAAGAGTGTCCCTAGACTGCAGCTCTTGTCCGGAGTTCACAAGACCTAACTCCCTGTGTTCAAGAACTTTCTGCTTCTAATACTGAGGATGGTTTCCATTTTCATGCCTCAAATGCAACGTGACCAAGTAGAGGCTGGGAAAGAACATCCAGACAGTAGACCAAGAGACAAAAAGATGGAAAGAGGGAGGGAAAGAAAATCAGAAAACTATCCCATGGGGCCAAATGTCTGAAGAAGGTGAAAATGTGGAAACTAGAGAGACAAAGAGAAGATACTGTCAAAATACAGCTTCACACAGGCACAATTGCAGAAGTGCGCAGGACAGATTTTCTCGCCAGGTGAGCAGAAGTGCACAGGATGGATTTTCTCACTGGGCGAGCTCACTGAGGAGCAAAAGATAGTGCTTGTCCCCTTGGGCGAGCTCACTGAGGAGCAGCAGACAGTGCTCACCCTGAGATGGTGCAGCAGGAAGTCTGCAATTCCACCTGCAGAGGCTCTCAAACAGGACTGGACTCTAATTGAGTCTCTAGATAGAATTATTAATTTATGACACGTTCAAAGGGTCTGTCATATTTTCAAACACATTGAGGACCCGAAGGTTCAGCAGTCAAATCCAGATTCTACTCCAACAGTAAACCACATGGGAAAGGGACACGGGATGCCTACTTAAGGAATCCAGCATGAAAAGCCATGTCTGAGATAATCAGAGAAAATAGACCTAGCTTGTGTAAAAACCACTGCCAGCTCCCTTACGTGCGACAGTAGGATAAATGAAGCCCTTTTTTAAAGTTCTCATCTGTCAGAGCAGTTTAATGTACAAAAATTGCTATAAAATACTGCTTACTCACCAGAAAAAAAAAAACAGACCAAGCAATAGAAACATGTAGGTTTATTCTATCCTTCTCTGCTTGGTGCTTACTTAGATTATCATAATTTTTTTTTAATGAAAAGCAAAGAGCAACAAAGCATATAGGCCAGAAGGAAGAGGGTCGAGTCCTTGGCCCAGTGGTAGAGTGCTCATCTGTGGGCAAGACCCTTAGTGTAGGCTGTGTAAGGACCTGAGGTCAAACCCCCAGAAAGCCAAGGTGGTATCATGTGTCTGTAATCCCAATGTTCCCATAGCAACATAGAAAGCAAAGAAAAAAATGTCTTGATGTTCACACACCCAGGAGCCTGGTTTACACAGTGTGGAACAAGGGACGCTGACTCAGGCAAGGTGAAAGTTGAGGACCAACACCCAAGGCCTCTGACCTTTACATGGGCTCTCGCGCTCTCTCTCTCTGTCTCTCTCTCTCTCTCTCTCTCACACACACACACCCTTGGTTCTAACCTTGGGGGGAGGTGGTTTAGAAAAAAAAAAAGGAAAGAAAGAAGGACAGACAGACACTAATGGATATTTCAAGGCCATATTCTAAAATACCATTAAACATGAGTTTTCGAACAATAGGCCCAAAAAAAGCTTGGGGACAAGAATAGACAGTTTGTTACAAAAGATCCAGAATCAGCCGGGTGGTGGTGGCGCATGCCTTTAATCCCAGCACTTGGGTGGCAGAGGCAGGTGGATCTCTGTGAGTTCGAGGCCGACCTGGTCTACAAGAGCTAATTTCAAGACAGGCTCCAAAGCTACAGAAAAACCCTGTCTCAAAAAACCAAAAATAAAATAAAATAATAAATCCAGACTCACAAAGGGGACCAGTGAGATGGCCCAATGAGTAAAGGCACCTACCACCAATCATGATGACTAGAGTTTGAGCCCCAGGACCCACGCTGTAGGACAAAACTCACTTCTGTGACTTTTCCTCTGGCCTCCACAAGTGCCACTCATACAAAATGGCATTAACCCTAAACACACACACACACACACACACACACACACACACACACACACATAAATGTGAAAATACCTTTAAAAGATCATAAAGGTAGCCAGGTAGCAGTGGTGCACATCTTTAATTCCAGCACTTGGGAGGCAGAAGCAGGTAGATCTCTATAAGTTTGAGCCCTGATTTTGAACAGACAAGTTCCAGGACAGGGAAGGAATCAGATTTTGCCACAGCAATACAAATGCTTGAGAAATGTAAGAATAATGTCATTGCAGTTGGTTGTGGTGGCCCACCCTTGTAATACCAGCATTTGAAAAGCAGAGACCAGCAAGCTGAAAGCCAGTTTCATCTACATAGTGAGTTCCAGGGCAACCTGAGCTATATAGCAAGACCTTCCCTGAAATAAAATGAAACAAAACAAAACAAACAACAACAGGAACAACAAGTGTGGTGGTACTCTCCTGTCATTCCAGCACTGAGGGGGGCTAGGGGCTGGAGAATCAACAGTTAAAGGTATCAGGTACCTAAGATCAGGCCAGCCTAAGTAAAAGAGGGCTGGGGATATAGTTCAACGGTAGAGTTCTTGCGTGAGGGCTCTCACTGTCAATGTTCTGTACTTAAGGAAAGGAGAAAGTTAGGGGGAGAGGGTAGGGGGAATTTAATAATTATTTGTTGGATGGATTAATGTGCCGGAGAGAAAACATGATATGCGGAACAGCCCTCCAAAGATGTTCACGCCCCACACTGCCGTCTATAAGTGTATCGTGCTGCATGAAAAGGGGTCTTTGCTGATTATTGAGATATAGTCCCTTAAAGTAGGGAAGAGCATCCTAGATTAACTGACTGAGTCAAACGTGATCAGAAGAGCAGCCTACCCATAGGAAGCCTTAAAAGCTGAGGACTTTCTCAGCTGGAATGACAGAGATGGCAAAGGAGGAAGGTGGAGAGATGACATAGAGTGCCAAGCGCAAAGATTCCAGGCCTCTGCTGTTTGGGTGGGGTAGGCGGTGAGAGGAGTAGTTACAAAGGAATGCGGACAGCCTCCAGGAGCAAAGAACACAGCCCAGAGGAAAGAGGCCACAACCTCGTGAGCCTGGCCAGGGAGTCAAATCTAAGATCTACATCACTAAGGATTGTTCCTCAGCTGACACTCTTACTGCGCAAGTCTCAAAGCAGGGGAGGGGATCCAACTGACTCACACTGGACTCATTCTTATCTCCTGAACCATGAGATAAGAAACAAATGGGTTTCGGGACTAAAGGTGTCAGTGCTTAAGACCTTGTACTCCCGACACTGTCAGAAAAGATAGGGAGAGAGAGAGACAGAGACAGAAAAACAGACGTCATATCAAGGAACAAATTTTGAAAGAAATCATTGAAGCAGCAGTAAGAAAAGTCTTCGTTTCCTTCCTGTACCTGAGATAAAACACTCTGATGAAAGCAACTTAAGGGAGGAGGGTTTTGTCTGACTCATAGCTCAAGGTGCAATGTATCATGGCAGGGAAGTGAAAAGGAGCTTGAAACAACTGGCATCTGTTGGCGGAGGCTGTCCGTTCGTTTCCAGCTGCTCACACCCAAAATAACTACACAGAAATTGTATTAATTAAATCACTGCTTGGCCTATTAGCCTATGCATATTTCTAGCTAGCTCTTACATCTTAAATTAACCCATTTCCAATTATTTGTGTATTGTGGTTTGGCTGTGGCTTACCAGCAAGGTTCCAGCTAGCATCTTTTTCCTCTGGCAAACTACACAGCATCCCATTGACTCCACCCACTTTCCCCCTACATCTCTGTTTGGATTTCTCACCTGACTCTACTCTGTTAAGCCATTACTGGCCAAAAGCAGCTTTATTCATCAACCAATAAAAGCAACACATATACAGAAGGACTTCCCACACCAGGCATCCACAGTTGGGAAGCAGAGAACACGGGGGTGCTCAGTTCTTGTCTCCATGTGTACAGTCCAGGGCCCCAGCCAGGGAATGGCGCCACCCACAGTGGGCTGGTCTTCACACTTAAACTAAATTAACAGAGATAAACCCACAGGCATGCCCAGAGGCTCATCTCCCAGGTCAAGCTGAAAATTAACCATCACAGGAAACTAGCACGGTAGGAAGAGACTAGTGAGGGGTGAAGGCACTCTGGCCTGCTTGAGAGTGATTGGCATGGCTCCAGCAGCCCTTGCCCTTTCTCCTCCTGCCCACCCCCATTATCTATGCCTTGCTAGAAACCATTAGATAATATTCCTACAGCTAGCCACCATGGTCTATTCCCTTATTTGGTCACTTCCTCCTCCTGAGGCTGACTACCAAGGTCCAGCTATCAAACTATTGAAGCTCAACAATCAAAAGCCCCCTTTGGCTCACCTAATAACATGCCCAGTTAAAATGAAACACCTCATTCTAACACATCCCCTTTACCTTTATGTTCCTATTTGCTATGTCTGACTCCCCTCTATCCAGAGGCAGAGCTTTTTGTCCCTCTGACACAAATACCCCTTACCCCTCACCCTTGCCCCTTTCTTCCTTCTCCTTTATTCCCTCCCCTTATCCCTCCTCCTCTACCTTCTGTCTTTGTCCTCTTATCCCCTGCCCTCTGTCCCTCTGGGGCAAATAAATCTTTGTGCTGAGAACTTGGTCTTGGAGTCCTGAGATGACACTTTTCCCTTCCATGAGAATATGGAAAACTGAGCAAAGAAACAAAAGCTTTGCTTCTCTTTAGGACAACAGAAATTTGCACAATAAAGAGAAAGCTACCAAGGAAATACAGTGAGGCACAGTTTTGTTTGCCTGTTTTCAGTCACTCTGCACACATGCACACACGTGTAAACACCATATGTGGAATTGACTAAAATTATGATAAAATTATTGATGTGGGAGTCCCCTCTGTGTGCTGTGATTACCATTAATGAATACAGAAACTGCTTTGGACCTATAGCAAGGCAGAACTTAGGTAGGCAGGGAAAGCTAGGCTGAATGCTTGGAGAAAGAAGGGCGGAGTCGGTGAGAAGCCATGGAGCCGTCACCAGAGTCAGACATGCCAAAACTTTGCTGGTAAGTCACTGCCATATGGTGATAAACAGATTAATAGAAATGGGTTAAATTAATATGTAAGAGTTATTCAATAATTAGCTAGAGCTAATGGGCCAAGCAGTGATTTAATTAATACAGTTTCTGTGTGGTTATTTTGGGGTTGAGCAGCCGGGAATGAAATTAGTGGCTTCCTCCAACAAATTATTGTGAAAGAAAGTGTGTGGAGGAGGCAGAAATAGGTATTTACCTGGGAGATTTGTTTCAGGTCTTTGTTTTTATTTTTTTTAACTTGGGAGAATTGAAGGAATATTATGTGGGGTATATAGGTAAGAAATTGAGCATTTAACAAACCACTCAATAGAAATTTCTGAAAGCATGTGAGTCATGAGCTTGCAGACAAAATGTAAAGTTCTGGAATAAGTAGCAGAAGGGACCAATTCAGAGCAATATAGGGGTACAAGAGACTTTTAAAAACATACATCATAAATCAGACTGCAAATGTGTGTGAGTGTGTGTGTGTGTGTGTGTGTAATTTTTCCTTGGGGGACAGGACTGTATCTCAGTTGATAGCACAAACCTTGGATTCCCAGTATGGCATAATCAGGCATGGTGGTACATGTAATCCCAGTATTCACTAGGTGGAGGTAGGAGGATCAGAAGCAAGGTCATTCTTGGCTACATAATGAACTCCAAGCCAGCCTGGACTAGAGACCTTGCCTTGTATCTTAGTTAGGGTTTCTATTGCTGCAACAAAACACCATGACCCAAAAAGCAAATTGGGGAGGAAAGGTGTTGCACGAGGAGGGTGGCCCTTTGTTTGTCCCAGCCGCCCGGCTAGCTTACATCCAAAATAACCACACAGAAATTGTATTAATTAATTCACTGCCTGGCCCATTATCTCTAGCCTCTTATTAGCTAACTCTCACATCTTGATTTAACCCTCTAGTAATCTGTATATAACCACAAGGTCTTGGCTTACCAGGAAAGATTCAGCATGCCTGATTCTGGAAGCTCCATGGCGGTTCTCTCACTCTGCTTTCTTTCTCCCAAAATTCAGTTCTGTCTTCTCCGCCTACCTAAGTTCTGCTCTATCAACTAGGCTAAGGCAGTTTCTTTATTCATTATCCAATGAAAGCAACACACGAACAGAAGAAACTCCTACACCAGAAAGGGTTTATTTGGCTTATGTCTCCACATTGCTGCTCATCACCAAAGGAAGTCAAGATAGGAACTCAGGCAGGAGCTGATGCAGAAGCCATGGAGGGGTGCTGCTTATTGGCTTGGTACCCATGGCTTGTTTAGCCTGCTTTCTTATAGAATCCAGGACCACCGGCCCAGGATGGCACCACTCACAATGAGCTGGGCTCTCCCACATTAGTTATCAAACAAGAAAATATCCCAAAGCATTGCCCACAATCAATCTGGTGGGGTCATTTTCTCAACTAAGCTTCTGTTAATTCCAGAAGTAGTGGTTAATCCCAGTCGAGAACAGGACCACTACCACAATTTAAAGCCAAATTTGAGGCAAGCTTTGGCCAGGTGGATGTGCTTTGGTCAGGTTCATCTCTGGGTTCCCAGAAAAATACTCCCCAAGTCACGGTTTGCAGCAGCTTAAGTATTCCCCCATTAGGTCCAATCAGGGATAAGCATACATCCTGATGTATTTTCTGCCTGTGAACCTCCCACCCACATGTGATCAAGCACATTCAGTGTAAATGGGACAAACAGACTTGTCTAAGAAAGTGAGAACATGTGACTTGTTATCGCCCATAAACAATAGCTTCCAACATTTCAGGAACTATCTGTCCTTGCATAAGAAGCTTGCAGATCATAGGCATTTTGTTTCATGGATCTCTTAAGTATGGTAATTAAAACTTAAAATGTAGCTTTGGCTCTCACAGTTCCCTCTTCCCAATGACTCTAGCTTGTGTCAAATTAACATAAAACTAATCAGCACAGGCTCTAACATACATACATACATACATACATATATAAAACAGCAGGAAGCCGGGCAGTGGTGGCTCACGCCTTTAATTCCAGCACTTGGGAGGCAGAGGCAGGCCAATCCCTATGAGTTCGAGGCCAGCCTGGTCTACAAGACAAGAGCTAGTTCCGTGAGAGCTAGAACTGTTACACAGGGAAACCAGCAGGAGGCCAGAGAGATGGCTCAGCAGTTAAGAGCACCAGCTCCTTATAGAGGGCTAGGGTTTGATCCCCAAAACCAACATGGCATCTTACAATCGTCTATAACTCCCCGACCTCCAAGGGCACCAGATACATGTGTGGTGCACAGACACACATGCAAGACACTCATATACATAAAGTAACAATGAATAAGTCTTTTAAAAAATAAAATAAGCTGGGCGTGGTCGCACACATCTTTAATCCCAGGAGGCAGAGGCAGGTGGACATAAGTCTGAAGTCAGCCTGGTCTATAAAGAGATACAAGTTCCAGGACAGCAAGAGCTACACAGACAAATCTTGTAGCTTGGAGGGGGATACTTAATTAATTAATTAAATTTTTTTTTAAAAATCAATGTTGATTTTATATATAAAATTGCAAAAAAAAAAAACCCCAGGAAGCTATAGATGCTTTAGAATCTAAACCAACAGTAATGTAATAATACTGTTATAAAGCCATTGTTCCCTGGCCACAGTTCACAGATTAAGACAATGTTTATGAACCACCAGCCAATCTACCATGTGACGTTTGGAGTTTATTGGATACCACCTTTAGAATGGAAGGTAACAGGCAAAACTGTTATGGTTCTTTGGCTGAAGCCTCCACTGGGGTAGCCTCAGTTTCTGCTGTCGTTTAAATCCTTATGACGTCACCAGATCATATTCCTCAGGAGGTGGGGGGGCATGAAATCTACATAATGATAGCTGATCATTACAGCTATCGGATTCACAAATGGACAGATGCTCCTGTCCCTGGTTTCACTCATTCGGGGGCAGGTGCAGCATTCTCTGTACCCAGAGTAGGCTCGGATGTGGGCGCCATTTCTGTTCTCAAGATGATGATGAGCTGGGCGTCTATGAATCTGCACAAAAATCTAACAATTAGGTTCAAAGTGTTGCGCTTTTTTTTTTTATTCTCCTCTAGGCCAATGAAAAATCACTAGAACGACTCCCAATTTCTGCTCAGATTGGATGTCAAAGCTCAAAAGGTGTGGTTCTATCTCCACAAGAGAAGCAGAAGCAAACTGAAGGCGGCAGCTCTTCTCAGAGCCCTTAGAGAACTGGGGGAGTTTCCTTTGAGGGGAGGCCTCTGCCACAGAGAACACAGTGATCTGGAAATGAAGAAAATGAGGTCGAGGGGGAAATTACTGAAAATGGGAGTGATTAGAGAGCCACAGAAACACGGCTCGCCGGGGCAGCCTTCACTGGGCACAACCAATAACGTGTTAAACCGTAGCTGGGAGTCACTAGAGGCTGAGTGTGGCTTCCCATTCCCAGAGTGCTCCACAGTGAGCCCAACCCGCTTTGCCACAAAAATCTAGGCAAGAGGAGAGGGGAACATTTCCTTCACTTCCAGATCACTGTGTTCTCTGTGGCAGAGGCCCTCCCTTCAAGGAAAACTACTTTTGCCAGAGCCTTATCTACCCAGCAGAGAGCCAATTAGACATCTCCAGCCTCCTTCAGTTTCGTGTCTCACAAAATATATCTCAAGGTTACAGTCTAGGGACTCCGGCCTACTAAAATGCATACCCACACACACACGAGACTTAATTCCAGGATTATAGAAAGCTTCCCATCTGCGGAACCTTCTACAGCATTAAGGTGCCTTCAACATAAAAACAGGGAATTACAACTGAGAAAACTGCGAGATACAAGCTCTCATTCAAAGGAGTTTCCAGGGAAACTTAGACAAGGGAGCCAAATTGAAGAGGAAATTAAAGCCTTTGACAGTTACAGTAAGCGGTAAACACAGCCTAACTCAGGCTGATAGATATAAAATCAGCACAGGCCTGTTTACCTCAGTTTCTATTACACAATACATCATGTCTGAGTACTAGAAAATTATAAGGCAAGCTTAAAACAAGAAGGAAAAACCCTGAAAAGACAAAGCAAGAGCTGGGGCTATAGATCAATGGTAGAATACTTGCCTCATATGTGTGAGGCCCTTAGTTTTATACCTATAACTGCACAGGGTGCGTGTGTGTGTGTGTGTGTGTGTGTGTGTGTGTGTGTGTGTGTGTGTGAAGAGAGAGAGAGAGAGACAGAGAATCATAACCAGACTCAGACATGGCAAAGATGGCATTACTGAACCAGGAATTTATTTATTTATTTATTTATTTTGTTTACAGTGTTCTATCTGCATGTGTGCCTGCAGGCCAGAAGAGGGCACCAGATTTCATTACAGGTGGTTGTGAGCCACCATGTGGGTGCTGGGAATTGAACTCAGAACCTCTGGAAGAACAATCAGTGCTCTTAACCTCTGAGCCATCTCTCCAGCCCCTGAACCAGGAATTTAATATTACTTGGATTAGTATTCTAAGGGTTCTAATGGAAAGAACAGGCTACACATAACCCTAATGCTGAGGTGTTCAGGAGAGATGGTTGACCCCTGAGACTCACTGGTCACTCTTAGCCAACCAATGAGCTCCAGATCCAGTAGGAGGTCCTGTCCCAAAAACCAGGATGAAGAGAGATGAGGGGACACCTAACACTGAGCTCAGACTTCCACACACACCTGTAAATACACATGCACACACCTGCACAAGCCAGCACACATGCGTACATACATACAACGCACACATACCCCACACACATCTAGACTAGTTCAGATCCCTAGCACCCATGCAATAATCCAGACGCAGCAGGACACATTGTTAATCCCAGGACTCTGGAGGTAGAAATAGGAGGATCCCTGGAGCTCACTGGTCGGCCAGCCTAGATGAATCAGTGAGTGGCAGCTTCAATGAGAGACTACCAGAGAGAGAGAGAGAGAGAGAGAGAGAGAGAGAGAAGGGTGATTGAAGAAGACGTGCAGAGCTGGAGAGATGGCTCAGTGGTTAAGAGCCACGGAAGGAAGCCAGTAAGCAGTATTCCTCCATGGTGTCTGCTTCAGTTCCTCTCTCCAGCTTTCTGTCTTGGCTTCCTTCAGTGATGGACTACAATGTGGAAGCGTAAGGCCCATAGATCCCTTCCTTCCCAGGTTGTGTTGGTCATGGTGTTTTATCTCATCAGGAGAGCAGCAAACTGGAATACACACCATATTTCACCTTTGAATCTGCCAGTGGTGGCTTGCTGACCCCTGACTTAGAATGCAGAGATGGCAAAAGGACTTAATCCATGCAACCCGTTAGCAGGCACCAGGGGAAGCCTGACAAAGAGCATGTCTGTTCGCTCCACGCACTGGTGATGTAACCTGTGGTGTAATCATTATAAGCCTCTAACCCATTAGGCCCTTTCTAGATGGGGGCATAAGACAGTGCTGTCACATTAAAGCTAGTGCAATCTGAACAGACTCTGAATTAGTGACTGGGCTTTGGTCCACCAAAGACAAATTCCCATGGGGTACTTGTGGTATTAAGAAACTCCTCCAGTATTCTAGTTCAGTGGTTTTCATTAAAATCCTTTTTTTTTTCTATTTTTTAACATTACACAACACACTCTCAATCTTGTTCAGGTTAGAAGTCGCTGTGTTTGGTTCAGTCTGAGTCTTAAGAACAAATATCTATCTATAAAACCAAGGATGTCAATGAAAATGACCCACAGACTGGGAGAAGACCCTTACACCCTGGAACGTTTGTGCATATACACCCAATCTAACCAGTCACTTGACTCCGTGGTCTCAGCTGCCACATGGAAATATGGACTGCATTGTCAGACAAGGCGGAGAAATGTGAGTTTTTTTTTAAGTTGGCAACTGGACTGGGGCTATAGTCGGTAAGACCCTTGCCTAGCACGCATGATGTCTAGGGTTTGATACCCGGAACCCTATAAACTAGTATTGTGGCACAGCCCTGTAATCCCAACCCTCAGAATCTGGAGACAGGAGGATCAGAAATTCAATTTCACCCTTAAGATGGAGGTCACCCTGGGCTATATGAGACAGAAAGTGCAGCAGTGGTGCTGGAGAGCTGGCTTGGTGCTTGCAGCACTTGCCCCGTGCCTGTGAAGACTGGGTGTTGCACCTCAAACAACACAGAAATACCAGGTGAGACAAGACTCCCCACCTCTAATTCCTGCCTTGGAATGCAGAGGCAGGGGAGTCCCAGAAATGACTGTTCTAGGGAGTTCTGGGTTTGATAGAAAAACCTTGCCTCAATGAAAAAGGTGGAAAATGATGGACAATGATTCCCAACATCAAACTCAACCCCCACCCTCTCTCTCTCTCTCTCTCTCTCTCTCTCTCTCTCTCTCTCTCTCTCTCTCTCACACACACACACACACACACACACGAGAAAGAAAAAAGTCAGCAACTGTACTGTATAGTTTTATGTCAATTTGACACAAGCTAGGGTCATCAGAGAGAAGGGAGGCGCTCAATTAGGAAAATGTCTCCCTTACATCAGGCTGTAGGCAAGCCTATAGGGTATTTTCTTAATCAGTGATTGATGGAAGGATCCAGCCCAATGTGGGTGGTGCCATCCCTGGGCTGCTAGTCCTGGGTTCTATAAGAAAGCAGGTTAAGCCAGTCCGTAAACAGCAGCCTTCCACAGCCTCTGCAGCAGTTCCTGCCTCCAGGTCCCTGTCCTGTTTGAGTTCCTGTCCTGACTTCCTTTGATGATGAGTGATTTGGAAGTATAAGCCATATAAACCCTTTCCTCCCTAAGTCACTTTGATCATGGTGTTTCATCACAGCAATAGAGACCCTAAGACAGCAACTATCGCAAACTGTTTATAGATACTGGAACAGTACATTGGGGGAATAGGGCGCTGCATAAATGAATTGGGGTGCTGAGGATCGGTAAGGACAGCTTCTGGGGAGCTCTGATTGTCGCAGTCATGAAACTATAGGTTTGAGCCTACAGTTCCGGACATTGTAAAAAGATCACTTGGTACTTGGTGGGGGCAGGGCTCAGAGTCAAGCGGTGAATTAAAAGTCTATCATTAAGTTAAGTAAGGGAGAAATGACAAAAGCCTTTTTGTTCTTTCTCCTAGAGACTGTAAGCTCCAAGACAGCAGGGCGACTGTCTGTCTTGTCCCTTGCTGTATTCTCCAGCATTCAGAAAGGTGCCACACAGAAAGTGAAGAGTGGTGATAGAGGTATTCTGAAGGGCTAGATTTAAGAGTCAACAGGCTTGACTGGAGTATTAATACAATTCAGGTAACGGTGAAAACCGTCTAGGGAGGCCCGGAGTTCTGTCTTTGAGGCTTTCGTATAAATGATATTTGGGGACCAGGGAATCTCAACAAGGAAAGGATGTACACGGGTTGTTTTTCTTAAAACCTTGAGGATGTTCTGTTCCTGACACTTGATGTAGCTTCCTCGGTCTAGGAAAGGAACAGTAAGTACCTTTTGAGCTGAAATATGAATTAACTGAAAATGTAGGGCTGAGCCATTTCTGCACTCCTTTGGTTACGAGCAATCCCTTAGCGCACAGCTAATAGAACTGCTAGGACCTCCGATCCCGTGAGGATTATTTTCAGGGTGGAGTGGAAACATATGACCCCGAACCTGGACCAAAAATGCTCCAAGCTTCTGAACCCTCCGTCCTGGAGCCCGCCCTGTTCTCACACGTCCCAGCCCTGGGGCCGTCACCTCAGCTCCGCCCTCTCTTCCTGCTCCTCCACCCCACTTCCTTTCCCTGCGTCCGCCCCCTCCTCGCTCCCACCCAGGCCCTGCGCCCTCCCACGACCGCTCCCTGTAGGCCCTCCTTGACTTCCCCTCCTCCTGGATATCACCGCCCTTCTCGGGAGGACGGGGCAACCCCGTGCCTCGCTCATCCAATGAAGAGCCGACTCAGGGGGGCGGGACTTGGGCTAGAGCGGAAGTGGTGGCCGGAGCGGAAGTGCAGCTGCCGCCACCGCCGCCGCCGATTCCGGAGCCGGGTAGCCGCCGCCGCCGCCACTGCTGCCACGGTCGCCGCCACCGCCGTTGCCGCCACCACCGCCTGAGGAGTGGGCCTGGGAAAGACGTAGTCGCCGCCCTCCGAGCTTCCCGGAAGCACCTTTGCTCCCTACAGTCCTCCACGGTGAGTGCGGCGCGGCTCCCAGGGGCCCCAGCGCGAAGCCCCTATTCGGGCGGTGGCCGCGGCCCGTCTCGCCACCGCCCCTCCCCGCTTCCGGCCGGGCCTGCGCCTCCGCGGGAAGCCCGGGCTTCTCTCTCCGCGGGCCGTACGGGGTGCGGCTGGGCACGGCTGGGCTGCGGACTCCTCTCGGCAGCTCCTCTGCTCGGCGCCGCCCCTGCCTGCTCCCCTCGGGCCCGTAGCCATCCCTCTGGGCATGTCAACCTCGCTCCTTTGTGGCTTTCAAAAACTGCAATGTAGCCGAAAGCGAGCGAGTTCTCCCGAGCCGCGACGCCCCTGTTGCACTCCCCTGGATGAGTAAGGGTTTAACCTTGGCGACAGCTGGGGCGAATCCCTCTCCCACTTTGCAGTAAAGCTGTTTCATCATCGCTGGTGTGGGAAACCCTGCTGGACCAGAGATTCTCTGAGACAGCAGGGTTGAGGTTTGAATCTAGAAATGGAATTGTCCGAATCGTTTTACTGACTCAAACTGGATTCCCAGTGGGGTGGGGGAAGATCAGGCTGAGAATTGAGGCTTCTCATGCTATTTGTCGTCATTTTACTGCCATAATCTCGTGTGTCTGCGCCCCGAATTCCTGCATACATTTTTGTTTGTTGGTTTTGTTTTTTACTATTTGAAATTTGTCTCTTGGTGGGGAAGGAGTGGGCAGGATGTGGACCCTTCTCTTTCCAAGATGAGCGCATCTGGGTTTATTGCAAATGGAGAACTTGCGTGCAGGGAGAATTCCAAAGGTGGCAGCGTTGATGAGCATTTGCCAACCTCTCTGTAAAAATAAGTCTTGTCCTTGCCTTCAGTACATTCTCTCTGATAAGACCAGATGGCATTCGACCCCTGATTTTACATGTCTGGTGGAATCTGCAAGATGTTATGAGTCTGTGATATCACAGGTCAATGCAGAAAGGTGCAAACCTTAGGAGAATATGAAAATTACATTTCTCACTGTATCTCAGGTGTTTCTGTGAAACCGCACACATACAGTGGTATAGGACTGAACACGTGGTTACTCAGCGTTTTACATTTAGCTGCTGGGAAATTATACAAATATTTGGCTCTTGGTGGATTTCTTTTTGACTGCCTCCACCCAGCTAGCCTCATTTCTTAGGGTTTTATTGATTTTTGTTTTTTTTAAATCAGTGTTCTTAGTAGCATATAGCTGGAGAATATTGGTTATTTTTTCTTTCCCACCCAAGTTAGAATTTTAAGCATGGCCTTAGAAATGGAAGACTGAAAATCCAGAACCAATTGCTAAATTATTTTCCTACTTCTGCCTTCAAACAAGATGAGAAACCATCTTACAAATGAAGTCTTTATGAGAAATGAGGTGATTTGGCCTAAACCACACACCTACTTTCAGACTGAATATCCTCTCTCATCTGTGGCAAGTATTTATGGACTGTCAGCCCCTGGAGTATTGCTCTTACCCTGTTATCTTCTGTACATTTCCCATCATGCAGTGCTTGTGCTGTGTTGAAGCCATTTTAGACTTGGAGCTGTGTGAAACCAGGCCGAGCACATTCCCATGATGCTTGTTCCCTAGGCAGAGTCTCCAGAGATTTGGGCTGCTTCAAAAAGTGCATTTTTTTCCCACTTGGCTGTGGATCCAAAAACAGAGCGCTGAAGTTGATGTTAGGTAAATTTGATTCGGTTCTTTCCCTGTACTGTTTCCTAGCAGTGATCATCAGAAGTTAATTGATCCCTGGTTCTTAGCTTCCCTATCTCCACAGTTGTCTGAGACCCTTTGTAAACTCCAAGTTGTTAAGTATAAGCCTTTGATTTTGTTGCATTTTAATGGTTGAGTTCACTTCTTTCTCCCTTTCTGATAAGACACAATGTTGTTTTGTCCACTTGCTTTAAAAATGACATATAGCAAATCCAGTTTTTCTCATCTGTACTGTACAAATGATAATGGTGTTCCCTCTTCCCCACCTCTGTGTTATATAGCCCGGTCTAGTCTCAAGCTCACTGCTTCAGTCTTCTCTCTGCCTTAGGAGCTGGGGTTACAGATGTACACCTCTGTACTGGGTTGACAATACAACATTTGATGGGTGGTGGCAGACTGAATTCAAATAAGTTTCTGGGATGTTTATTTCTTTCTTTTTTTGGGGGGGGGGGACGTTGAGACAGGGTTTCTTTGTAGCTTTGGAGGCTGTCCTGGAACTAGCTCTTGTAGACCAGGCTGGTCTCAAACTTACAGAGATCTGCCTGCCTCTGCCTCCTGAGTGCTATTTATTTCTTAATACAAGTAAAATTAATAAAAATAAATTGAACATGAATGGATATATACTGTGATGTTTAAATACATGTATATATTGTGTAATGTTCAAATAGCCTATCTCCTCAGACATGATTTTTGTTTTTAATTTTTCAAAACAGGGTTCCTCTGTGTAACAGCCCTGACTGTCCTGAAACTCACTCAGATCCACCTGCCTCTGCCTCCCTAGTGCTGGTATTAAAAGTGTGCCCCACAGTCGCCCTGCCAGACATGATTTCTTTGTGGTGAAAAATAAAGTTTTCTTTTAGCCCATTGAGAAACACAGCACACAGGGTACATGTTAGTGTAGTCAGGGTACAGTGCACAGCACAGCTGAACTTGGAACACCTATGTAACTTAGTAGCCATTGATCAGCCTTTATCTTTTAGAGTTATTATCAAATTTTTGACTGTACATGTACATGAGTCTACATTTAGATTAGGTATTGCATATGTGCCTATAGCATAGACACGTACAGAATCTACCCGTTGTGACTTAGTCCATAGCCTCTAAGATATCATCAGGTTAAATGGCCTGTGATCACACTAGTCCCCACTTGTTGCACTTTGTATGTGCCAGGCTTCATCGTAAAGCACTTTAAGCATTATTTAGTCTTCAGCCAATGAAAGGTAAGTACTGTTAGCCTCATTGTAGAGATGAGGAAACTGAAATGCAGAAATTAGAATTTTTTTCAAGGAGACACATACGTGTAGCACAGAATTAACCGCTGAAATCAGGAGTTATGCTTAGGTCGTTTGACTCTGGGTAATGATTTGAACAAAATAGGTATTCCGTGACCATCTTACTTTTTTGTACCTGCATCCTGTTAATGTGTTGAAGCTGTAATTTCATCTGTTCTTAAAGCTGCAAGAGTCCGGTGCTCGGGTGCTTGCTTTCTGCTAGGGAGGAAATCATCAGGTACTCTGCAGAAAATCACCCTAGGGTCTGGTTTACTAGATTTTAGCCATAGCCATCATTTAGTGTTACTTTGTAGTAATTTAGGTTCTTATTTTGTCTGGGAGAAGGAAAAGAGAGTCTATCTCTTCCTGTAAGTAGGGAGAAGCTACTAAGTTACTGCGTCTGTAAAAACTCTGCTTCCTGCTCTTTCAATGGCATCAGGCAAAAGCAGTTATGTCAGCGAGGAACCCTAGAAACTATAGCTTCTTTGTAAACTGAAGTTTAAAAGATCCTTGGTTGCCCCAGCATGACTTTGCCTTTAATCTCAGCACTTGGGAGGCAGGGACAGGCAGAAGATCTTTATGAGTGTGAGGACAGTGTGGTCTACATAGTGAGTTTCATGATATCTAGAGCTACATAGCAAGACTCCGACTCAATAAATAAATTAAATAAATAAAAGGATCCCTGCTTTATCCATTTACCTAAGGAGATGAGAGTTCACATTAGAGGCCAGGAGAATATAGTTACATAATGACTCTTTAACTTTAGATCTGTCTTCACTACATGAAAAGGATTCTAGTAGATCTGTGTTTCATAATGAGAAACAGTTGGAAGTAGACTCGGGATTTTTCCTAAGGAGAACGTTGAAGAGATATGGATTTAAAGTACTTTTCTGTTCTGTAATATGTCTGCTAAAAGCAGCTTACAAGGCTGCTCTCTGAAGGACAGTTACATGTTTCTGATACTTGTAATGAGATGAAAGGGGTGGTGGCCTCACAAAAACAAGCTATTCTGGGAGGGTGTAGGTAAATTTTTCCCCTTCGAGTTCTGGCCAGTTCTTGATTATGTAAGTTTTCCTGTTATGTTGTTTATCTCATTGTTTTCCTTAAAGACTCAACTAGAAGAGTTATTTCTGAATGGCCATGACAAATAGATGAAAAGCCAAATGAAAGTAGCTATAAGCCTGGTCTGTTACTGTCTGTCCTCATGAAGAGAGCCTCACACTAGAGCTCGTGTGATAGTGAGTATAACGACTGTAGTACTTACATGATCTCTTCATCACAATTCACAGTTATACATCTAAGTGTTGGGAATCATACCTTATTTTAGAAAGAAACATTTAACTTTAGAATTAATGTTGAGGGGCTGGTCAGATGGCTTAGCTGTTAAAGGTGTTTGCCACCAAACCTGAGATCGAGGTTTAATCTCTGGTACCCACATAGTGAAGGAGAGAACCAACTTTTTCAATTGTCTTCTGACTTTCATGTTCACACAAAAGAAATGTCAACAACTTTTTAAATTAATATTGTGGACTCAGGAAACAGCTTTGTTGGTAAATGTTTACTATGCAAGCATAAGGATCTGTGTTTGGTCCTCAGCACCCACATGAAAACATGTGTTGTACATATATAATCCCAGTTCTGGGAATGTGGAGACAAGAGAATGCCTGGGGCTCTGGCTGGTCTGAGAGAGATCTGTCTCAAATACAAAACACCAACCTCCCAAGGATAGCTCCTGCAGAATGACACTCAAAAAATTGACCTGTGATTTCCACACATACATATTGAGGTAGGTTCCTAGCTCTGCCATGGATAGCTAGCTGTGTGACCCTAAGTTATTCTTTACATATGTAAAAGGAGATGGTGCCACCTATCTCATAGGTATCTAGTATTGTATGAATTGATATAAATTCCTAAGTGCTTTATCCATTTCAGCAGACCATAAATGATAGTGTTGTTACTTCGCCTTTTAGCTATTCTGGGTTTTCGTATGGATATTGTTTGAAAATATTTTAGGGACTTGTTGGAATCCAGTTTGAATCTCTCTTTTAATTACTTATTTATTTTTTATTTTATGTGCATTGGTGTTTTGCCTGTATGTCTGTGTAAAGGTGTCATATCTACTGGAACCAGAACTACAGACAGTTGGGAGCTTCCATGTGGGTGCTGGGAATTGAACCCATGTCCTCTGGAAGAGCAGCCAGTGTTGTTAACCACTGAACTGTGTCTCCAGCCCCCAGTTTGAATCTGTTAAGTATGCTTGGTAGTTGAAAAATTAGTAATCAAAAAGCCTAGTGCTATGTCTTGATTTGAGGTGAGGTAGCACTTTGAAAAGTCCAGCTGGATATGGTGGTTCACACCTTGTAACCCCAGCATTCAAGAGGTTGAAGCAGCAGAATTGCCAAGAGTTTGAGACCAGGCTAGGCTGAATAGTGAGTTCCCAGCTAACTTAAGTCACAGAGTGAGACCGACAGTAACCAAAAAAGTAGTTTAAGGTAGACTGTATATGCAGTCTGTACTTTATGGGTCAAATGTGACCTGCCTGCTTCTGTCCACATAGGAAATAACAGCTTGTTCACTTTTTTAAAATTCATCAATGATCGAGTGGCTTGAGATTCAGTGTGATAGACATGTTTCACTTTGGGTGTCCAAGGGATAATTAATAGTCTGGATTCCTAACTTAAGCTTACAGCCCACTACTGTAGGTGCCCATAAAGGTGTTTACAATAAACTCTGAGAGTTATATTCTAGAAATAAGCATAAGTAATTAACACATGCTATCCTTTTTAAATCCTTAAAGAGTTATTCTCTTTAGATTTAAGAGAAATGAGGACATATTGAGTGTCCCTTACTCATTGACCATTAAGTTCTGTGTGGAATATTTTGTAATTGCCGTTGACTGAAGTGCTTGCAGACTCCTAAGAACTTCATCGTGGACTAAATGTACTCCTTTTAAATGACTAGGTATGTTTAGGGTAGTATGGCTATAGATGATTTATACCTTTAAAATTATTTAGCAGTGGGAAATACTGTTGATTACCACTGATTCCTACAGATAACATTAGAAGCATCGATGCAGGAGAATAAAATAGGACTCCAGTACCTGGAGCAGTAATTTACTTTGGATTATCACCATGTTTGCTTCCATGTGCTTTCAAACCTAGTTAAATGGAGTTGGGGTATTTATTTTTGAACAGTTAGAATAAATAAATGACGCCGGGCGGTGGTGGCGGACGCCTTTAATCCCAGCACTCGGGAGGCAGAGGCAGGCGGATCTCTGTGAGTTCGAGACCAGCCTGGTCTACAAGAGCTAGTTCCAGGACAGGCTCCAAAGCCACAGAAAACCCTGTCTTGAAAAAAAACAAAATAAATAAGTAAATAAATAAATGGCTACCATAAGCTAAAAAGTTTGAGTTCTCATTATGTGTAAGTCAAGTGCTTGAACATTATGCAAAGTTCTACAGGTATCATACGACATCTCCTAATAAGGAGCTCCCCTCCCCATGGATGTGTGTTATTTACTGGTTCAGAGATGACTTTTAACCAGTTGCTACACCCCTGAAGTAAAATGACTCCCCCTATGCCAACAGCTATTCACTGCCAATAGCTCGGCTAGATGTGGGACCTCATTTGCCCTGCCCCCGTCCATTCTAGGATGTTAGCAGACCCCGTCTTGTTCAGGTAACCACAGCTGATGGGGGTCATGAGTGCAACAGCCACATCGTGTCTAGAAGATAAATTTTTCAGCCCTTCATCATGTCCTCTGGCTCCTACAGTCTTTAGATGTCTGCAGTGTTCCCAATCGGGCAGTAGTCACTTATTTTCAGCACTTTGACCAGTTGCAAGTCTGCATTATCCACTGTCCACTGCAAAAGAAGCGTTTCTGACCAAGGTTGAGATGAATACTAATCTATTGGTATAAGCATAGATATTAGAAGGTAGTTTGACAGTGTGTCTGTTCAATAAAACAATAGTAGTAGCTTCCCCCCGGGGTCTAGAACCTCCTTTTAGCAGTGGGCTTTGGGTTCCTGTGAAACCCGTGCCCTCACATCTAATGGGAAAATGATTTTGCTCCTGTTGTAGTTTCTGTTGCCGTGGTAGGGTACCTGACCAAAAGCAGCAGAGGGGGAAAGTTTATTCAGTTTAAAATTCTCTCCAATTTCTCCCAAACCTTTCCACCCTCAGTAGTTTCACCTTTGTCCCCTTCCTCCCATAGGGTCTCTTCCCTCCCACTTTCATGGTCCTCCTAGCTTTCTGACTTCCACAGACACTTAAACACACAAATCCAAGACCAGAGCTGGGGTCTGGGCCTGGGTTACCTCACTTAGTGCGATAGTTTGCAGTTTCATCCATTTTCCTGTGAATTTTGTTATTTTCTTCAGAGCAGAGTAAAATTCATTTCATGTAAATATGCTTAGTAGATGGATACCTTGGCTGAATGTTTCCTAGGTTTTGTAAAACAGCAGGAGTTAATATGGATGTGCAGGTGTGTCTGGAAAGATAAATTGGTGAATTGTATTGAGTGGCTTCATTATAATGGTAGGGTAACCTTTGAAGTCTGTTCATAGGGTCAGTATTGGGCACCTTTATCAATCAGAATTGGCATATGTCTTTGGATTGATCACTTATAGCAACAGATTATTTATTTATTCACACTGGGACACACCACTTAACACTGGTGGGGTTTCTTGGTTGGTTGGGTTTTGGGGGAGGGGGTTTGTGTTTGGTGTGTGTGTGTGTGTGTGTTGCTTGTTTTTCAAGACAGTGAAAAACACTGGTGGTTTTTAAGTTAAGTATTGGTTTGTTGGGCATAATTAGTAAAGATACTTGAAAACCGATGTGAAAGATGGGGCCTGGGCATGCTTGTAATCCCAGCACTCTGGAAATAGGAGCTGGAGTATCAGGAATTCAGTTCAAGGTCATTATCATAGTTTCATAGGGAGTTTGGGATCAGCCTGGGCTACCTGAGACCATCTCAAATCTCCACAACTGCTGTGGAAGAAGGAAGGGATTTTGTTTTTTCTTCACAATCAGTGTTTGCTGAACATAGAACTCTTGTGTTTCAGATATGCTGTTTCTGTTTCCAGCAAATAATCTGTACATGTTTGAATGAAATTAAAGTTTTACAAGACTACATTTTGTGCGTGGAATGACACAGAGACATTTTGGAGGAGGTGTGTTCATGAGTAGTTTCCTTTGAGAGCCAGGAGTGCTTCATTTGTTTCAGGATAACACCACCCACCAACTGACCCCGACTTCTCCCTCCCTTCCAGGGTAGGTAGCTTCGCATGCTTGCTTTTCTTCAGCTGTGATCTGCTTTATGGTTCTGGGGCTGCTGCAGTTGGTGCAGCCCCACCCAGTCACACTCAGCCTGGAGCTCCTTATTCTTCCCCACCATCTCATAAAAGGAGCTAGGACACCCATCTCTTTAAAAAGATTATCTGTCTGTCTGTCTGTCCTGTGTGTGTGTGTGTGTGTGTGTGTGTGTGTGTGTGTGTGTGTGTGTCCCACCCCCTAGGATGCCAGAGGCATCAGGTCCCTGGAGTTGGAGTGACAGGCAGGCAGCTGTTGAGTGAGCTCCAGAAATGAATTCTGGAAGTCAGACTGATTCCTTGTAAGAGCAGTATGTGTTTTAGCTTCTCAGCCTTCACTCCAGTTCCAGAATTCACATCCCTTTAACCTCTTCTCTCTGAATGTAGTTGGTTGACTTTGCAAGGAGATTCGAATGTGCTGCCTTGTGTTTTTGTCATAGTTTAGCTTGAGTGTGGGGCACTCTGCAGGGAGTTCTTTTCAACTCCTCTGAGTGAATTTTCCAAAGAATTCTTGGACATACTGGTCACTTCTGCAGGTGTTCCAACTCTGAACTGTAGCATTTTGTTTTGTGAAGTACCTTAAGAGTCAGAATTTCTTGTCTGTGAACCTTCACTCTGAGCCCTGTCTTAAGCATCTGGTGTGTATTATCCTCTTTGTCTGCTGTTAATGTTTACTTTTTACACTACAGAAACAGGTATAGAGTGTGAGAAAATCACTTCATTGCTTTATATAGTTTCCTGTTGGTTTTATGTAGGGCTTTCCTGAAAAGAACATCATGTTTTCTATAAAGTCAGGTGATTCTTGACATGTAGTAGATAATGGATCCACATTTTAAAATATTTGTTTGTTTGTTTTGTTTTTTGACACAGAGTTTCTCTGTGAAACAGTCCAGGATAGCCTGGAACTCACTCTATAGATGAGGCTGGCCTCGAACTCGCAGAGATCTATCTACCTGCCTCTACCTCCCAAGTGCTGAATTAAAGGCGTGTTTCACCACCACCCAGCTCACATTTTATTTTATTTTTTTTTAAAGATTTATTTATTTATTATGTATACAGTGTTCTGTCTGTCTGTATGCTTGCTGGCCAGAAGAGGGCACCAATCTCATTACAGATGGCTGTGAGCCACCATGTGGTTGCTGGGAATTGAACTCAGGACCTCTGGAAGAGCAGTCAGTGCTCTTAACCTCTGAGCCATCTCTCCAGCCCCCAGCTCACATTTTAAATTTTTAACAAGTTATTACATTCAAACTTACTCTTTTTTTATTGATACTTATTGAGCTCTACATTTTTCTCTGTTCCCCTCCCTGCTCTCCCCTCCCCTCATCAATCCTCCCTCATGTCCCCACACTCCCAATTTACTCAGGCGATCTTGTCTTTTTCTACTTTCTACTTCCCATGTAGATTAGATCCATGTAAGTCTCTCTTAGTGTCCTCATTGTTGTCTTAAGTTCTCTGGGATTGTGGTTTGTAGGCTGGTTTTCTTTGCTTTATGTTTAAAAACCACCTATGAGTACATGTAATAATTGTCTTTTTGTGTCTGGGTTACCTCACTCAAAATAATGTTTTCTAGCTCCATCCATTTGCCTGCAAAATTCAAGATGCCGTTATTTTTTTCTGCTGTGTAGTGCTCCATTGTGTAAATGTACCACATTTTCCTTATACATTCTTAGGTCGAGGGGCATTTAGGTTGTTTCCAGGTTCTGGCTATGACAAACAAAGCTGCTATGAACATAGTTGAGCACATGTCCTTGTGGCATGATTGAGCATCCTTTGGATATATACCCAAAAGTGGTATTACTGGGTCTTGAGGAAGGTTGTTTCCTAATTTTCTGAGAAATCGCCACACTGACATCCCATAGGGGCTGTACCAGCTTGCATTCCCACCAGCAATGCAGAAGTGTTCCCTTTTCTCCACAGCCTCTCCAGCATAAGTTGTCATCAGTGGTTTTGACCTTGGCCATTCTTATAGGTATAAGATGGAATCTCAGGGTTGTTTTGATTTGCATTTCTCTGATGACTAAGGATGTTGAACATTTCCTTAAGTGTCTTTCAGCCATTTTAGATTCCTCTGTTGAGAGTTCTCTGTTTAGGTCAGTACTCCATTTTTTTATTGGATTATGTGATCTTTTGGTGTCCAATTTCTTCAGTACTTTGTGTATTTTGGAGATCAGACCTCTGTCTGATGTGGGGTTAGTAAAGATCTTTTCCCATTCTGTAAGCTGTCGTTTTGTCTTGTTGACCGTGTCCTTTGCTTTACAGAAGGTTTTCAGTTTCAGAAGGTCCCATTTTTTAATTGTTTCTCTCAGTGTCTGTGCTGCTGGGGTTCTGTTTAGGAAGTGATTTCCTGTGCCAGTGCGTTCAAGCGTACTTCCCACTTTCTCTTCTATAAGGTTCAGTGTGGCTGGCTTTATGTTGAGGTCTTTGATCCATTTGGACTTGAGTTTTGTGCATGGTGATAAATATGGGTCTATTTTCATTCTTCTACATGTTGATATCCAGTTATGCCAGCACCACTTGTCAAACTTACTCTTTTACAATTGAAAGTGTTCTCTTTTTTAAAAATATAGTTAATGCTTCCTAAAGCTGGTTCCCATATTCAACTTTTCTTTCTTTGTAGTAACTTTTTAAAAGAATATATAGATGAGTGTAGTGATCGTCTGTTTGTTTGACCACTCTGAAATGACTTCTCTAAATTTTGACTGACCTCTAAATATAAAATGTCCCTTAGGCTGGGCGGTGATAGCGCACACCTTTAATCCCAGCACTTGGGAGGCAAAGGCAGGTGGATCACTGTGAGTTCGAGGCCAGCCTGGTCTACAAGAGCTAGTTCCAGGACAGGCTCCAAAGCCACAGAGAAACCCTGTCTCGGGGAGAAAAATAAGTGGTGAAAATGTCCCTTAGGAAAAGCATTAGCCAGAGGAATGAGATTGGCTCACATGTGCTCTTAGAGCATTGGTTAGCTGAGTTAGCTCTTCTTTTGTAGTCACTTTAGTGTTCCATTTTGAAATGTTCTTGTGATCCCAGCACTGGGGAAATGGGCAGGAGGATGTAGAATTCCAGGCTACCCTGGGGTTACTTGGTGAGAACCTGTCTGAAAACACCAACAAGGGTTGCAAGTAATGACTTAGCCAGTGTGCCCAGTCTCTGGTGGATTCCCCACTACTGTTTCTTCCTCAGAGAAAATTATGGAGTGGGGGGTTTGCCCACAAGAGGTTAGAAGACGGTATCTAATCCCCTGGGGCAGGAGTTCAAGGCAGTTGTGAGCCACTGGATGGGTAACCCAAGCGGAGTCCTCTGAAGGAGTAGGAAGTGTGCTGAACTGCAGCCACCACTCCCAGTAGCTTGTTTTTTAAAAAGCTTTTTATTATGATAAGACAAAATAGGCTGTTCCTCTAGTGCCTGTCACAGGCTGTGTTCTTAGCATGACTGTGTAGAAACAAACAAACCTATAGGCACCTCAACCCTCTACAGTGGGAATGGACGGGGATTTAGAGTTCCAGGTCCTGAGCCTCGTCTGGGCTGTCTGTGTTGTGACTGAGACATGGGATAAAATGATTTTAAAAGTAGGAGATAGTCAGGTATGTTGGCACACATCTGTAATGTGAGCACTTGGGAGGCTGAGACACATTGTGAGTTTCAGACCCTGTCTCCAAAAGAAATAAAAGTCAATTTTAAAAGTAAGGATTATAAAAATTTGCCACCTAGAGATAACACTGAAATTACTACCCTTAGCGCCACCCTCCCCTCCTTTTTTTCTTTTGGTGTTTTGAGACAGGGTTTCTCAGGGTAACAGCTCTGACTGTCCTAGAACTTGCATCCAAGCTGGCCTTGAACTCACAGAGATCTCCCTGACTCTGCCTTCCAAGTGCTGGAACTAAAGGTATGTACTACCACTGCCCAACTACCCTGAGCCATTTTGTGTTGACTTTTCTAATCATGTGTGTCTGCTCTTTAGGAACATTTTAGGAAAGTACTGTGTACCCCTTCATGCACAGCTCTGTACATCTTAAATTTATCTTTCTGTGCAGCTTTCTTATGAAGCTCCTGCAGTCTGTACTGTTGACTCTTCTTTATTAAGCATCTCTCTACTGTTGGATATTTGAATTGTTTCCAGTATGTCACTAAGCATTTTGTTACATTTATTAGCAAATGCCTGCCAGTCCTGTATCTTGATGATTCCAGTGGCCTAGAACAAACAGATTGACACCCATCGTTACCATGTGGGTGTTCTGAGAACTTTTGTTCTCATGCATGTCAGTGCCTTCCTACTGGCTCACTGCCAGTCTAGATTATGGCCTCTGAGGAGCCGTCTGTCCTGGTTAGAAAGCAAATAAAGGCTGTGACCCTCATTGAAAGTCTCAGAAGAAATGCATGCCCTTCTGATAAGCTGCACTGCCTACTAATTCCAGAAAAGTCTTATTGGCAATCGCTAAAATATCACTGTTAACATGTATGTCCATTTTGAATTCACTGAGAGAATGAGTCTCACATTAACATATAACTACTTTCTGTGCAAAGGTCAACCCAGACTCACTTCCTCCTTCCTGGTTTTTTTGTTTATTGTTTTGATACTGGGGATGGAACCCAAGGCCTAGTACGAACAAAGCAGGTATTCCTTCACTGAGCTAACATCCTTAACATTTTTTGAAATTATGTATTTTTTTAAAAAGTGTTAAAAAGCTCACATTTGAGTTTAAAAATGATATATGGACACTTGGGAAGAACTAAGGATCTTCGGATTTGTTTGTGCAGCATGTATTTCTAAGAAAGATCTCATATCTGTTGTTCTTTAATGACCTGTTCTTGGTGTTCACAGCAACTCTGCTAAAGGAGATTCCATTGTCTGCTTTGTAGACTCTAAGACTTTAGTTTAACAGGATCCTTTTCTGTGTGATAGCAAAATGTGCTTTGACATATGGTGCCTGTTGTCTTTCTGTGTGTTCTTTGTTCTCCTAGTCATGTGTGTTCAAAAACTTAACAGATGCTTACTTGAGCAGTTGAGGCATTACATGAGAATCCTTCCTTTGAGAATAATGTGTGGGGAAACCAAGTCGTCTAGCTTTTGCCATCTACCATAGACCAACACAAAGAACCGAGACTACTGTGTAGCAGGTTCCATGTGTATTGAGAGTCCAGGTTCCATGTGTATCGTAGACCAGCATGGACTGTGTAGCCCTAGACAGGTGGATAGAGTTTGTGTAGGCAGGAAGCAGAATATCCAGCAGAGCAGTCTAGATGAAGAGACCTGCATGTTTGAGCAAGGTGCTTACAGGGTATTTGGGAATATGTACCTGAGAAAAGATACCTGTTGAAGATCAGTGGATCGGAAAACCTCACAGGCCATGTTCTGAAGGACTTTGAAAGCAAGCCAACTAGGGTTTAGACTCAAGTGATGAACTAACTAAAGGGGACATTGCTGGAGTGGAAGACACATGCAGTCCCGAGTTCAAGCCCAGCCAGCTTTAAAAAGATAGGTATCAAAAGACAAGTGAAACCAACATTTTTAAATATTCAAAATATTATGGTTTCAAAAGGTAGCACTAAACTACATTTTCTAGTGGCCAGTGACTATTGGAGCATCTTGGGAAGGTCGATGTAGGGGCCATGTGAAGGAGAGCCGTGGCCTAGTGAGAAGACAGAAAAGCAGACATGAAGATAGCTGTTTTGATGAAGGACATGTGAGAAGAGGGGCTTGCTGTCAGTTGCTACTCTTTTCACTGTTTCTATTGCCATGGCAAGGGACTGTGGGAACTTTCCATCGGGAACTGCCTTTACTGGAAGTTTCAGAGGATGGGCCTGACAGCAGAGATGTGAGCTAGCTAGAGGTAACAGAAGTACAGTGGATGGCACTATCGATGAAGAAAGAGGAACTGTTTTGTTTTTCCTTGTCTGTGCTTTCCTCCAAACTACTAGATGTTGTGTAACCCATTTCCTGTTGAAATTGGCCTAGCTGCTCCAAAATCCATGTTATATAAGTCTAGAGTTACATAAGCAACAGGCATCAGGACCTTTAATGTGTTTTCTTGTTTCTTTGTATGTATAATTGAAAGTTTTAGGAACTGATAGATAAATGAGTATCAGTTTTCTTTTTAAAGACATACATTTAGTCTACGGTAACATGATGGTTTTTAATCTCAAAGAACTCTGTGACAATGTCAAAGAATCTTGAAATGGTCACAAACCAAGAAAGGCTCCATTTGATTTCAGATTTATTTATTTTTATGTATATGGGTATGTATGTATACCTACGTGTGTATCTGTGCACCACTTATGTGTGCCTGTTGCCCACAAAGGGCATTGTTTCCCTTGGAATTAGAGTTGTAGATGGTTTTGAGCAACTATGTGTGTGCCGGGAATTAAACCCAAGTCATCTAGGAGAGCAGCCGGTGTTCTTAACTGACGAGCCATCTTTCCTCCCAAAAGCTCTTTTTTGTGCTGCTTGTGCAGTGTAGCAGAGTCACTTGGGAACTTGGGCTAGTAGAAGATCACCCTTTGAAGACTGTCCATGTTAGAATCCATGGACTTTTAGGTGACTGCTGTAACTGAAGAGGGTCTAGGGACCTGTTTTCACAGTTTGGGCCTGGAGAACTCTCATTTCTGCTGACATCTCATCAGCAGAAGTACTTGCTGTTTGACTCAGCTGCTGTGGGATGCTGGGAAGTGAACAGTGAGAAAGGGCTTCTGTATTACTGGATGTTGAGCTAATGCTGCTTTTTAAAAATAAAATTTTATGTGTATGGGTGTTGTGTCTATACGTATGCCTAGTGCCTTCAGAGGCCAGAAGTGGAGTGGGGTGGTCAGATCCCTTGGAACTGGAGACACAGGCAGTTTTGAACTGCTATGTAGATGTTGGGAATTAAATACAGGTTCTTTGAAATAGCAGGTGGAAGTGAGTGCTCTTGACCTCTGAGCAATCTCTCCAAGCCCAAATTAAGGCCACTTTTAAAAAGTTAACCTATATGTAGCATAAACTTAAAAACAATCGTTTCGCTGGGCGGTGGTGGCGCACGCCTTTAATCCCAGCACTTGGTAGGCAGAGGCAGGCGGATCTCTGAGTTCGAGCCCAGCCTGGTCTACAAGAGCTAATTCCAGGACAGGCTCCAAAGCCACAGAGAAACCCTGTCTCGGAAAACCAAAACAAAAAAAAACAACAATCATTTCAGGGGGCAGGGGGACTGTCAAGATGGCTTTGGCAGGAAAAGGAGATTGCTGCCAAACTTGATGACCCAAGTTCAGTCCCTGAAACCCACATGGCGCATGGAGAGAACCAGCTCTGACAGTTGTCCTCCCTTCCCCACACATGCCCTCGTGTGCACTCCCATGTGCACGCACACATAAGCAAGTAGTTTCTGTATATCGGGAAGGATGAACAAGCTCTAGAATTGGGACAGGCCAGCTAGAAAGCCTTGACTCCGCTGTGTTCTACTTGCTGCTTTGGGTACATCATTTTCTTTAATTGTTGTGTTTTCTAAGAAGGTGGAAGGATTATTGGGAATATTCCTACCATGTAGGATTGTTGGTAACAATTGACCAAAATGATTTAAAGGCCTCAGCCCAGTCCTGACTCTGTAGATATTCAAATGTGATGGCATTGGGGGGTATGCTTCTGAGACTGTCAAAAGCCTGACATTGCTTTCTCTGTGCTCTTGCTGTTATAGGAATGACCATGGACAAAAGCGAGCTGGTACAGAAAGCCAAACTTGCTGAGCAAGCTGAGCGCTATGATGATATGGCTGCAGCTATGAAGGCTGTAACAGAACAGGGACATGAACTCTCCAATGAAGAGAGAAATCTACTCTCTGTTGCCTACAAGAATGTGGTAGGTGCCCGTCGTTCTTCCTGGCGTGTCATCTCCAGCATCGAACAGAAAACAGAGAGGAATGAGAAGAAGCAGCAGATGGGCAAAGAGTACCGTGAGAAGATAGAGGCTGAGCTGCAGGACATCTGCAATGACGTACTGGTGAGGGCAGCGCTTCTGCTTTTCACATCTGTCTCTAGGCTCCACGAATGGTCCAGATACAAACTCTAAAAACAGCTTAGGAGAGAGTGGAGGTGTTCCACTATACTCCAAAGCTGAAAACCATTTGTAATTTATCTAAAGGATATAATGTAATTTTCATTACTCTTTTTTGGTCAGTTCATCTTTTCTGAGATGTTTTCCTTCTCTGAAAAAGACCTGCAACAAGCAGGAGCATTTCATCAACATTCCTCGGGTTTTCTGTAGATATTGCGGTTAGATGGAGATTAGAAAGAGGCACTCCCTAGTAGGCTGCTCTAGTAGCCTCGGTAGTGAGTCGTCTAGAAAGGAAGAGATGTCAATGTAAAGGCCCTTCAGCCTCTCCTTGGTCATGCTCTCACAAAATGTAGAACTCTTATGTTGAAGGGTAGGCACATCTGCCAGCTGCAGTGTACAGTCTCAAGCCAAATCAGAGGTGGTATCGGGCTTCTCCTGTGTGTTATATACACTACGGTCAGGTGGTAGAGCCTTCTTAATACATTTGGGGTTGGATGGGAGGATTGTTGGTAACAATGCCTGTCCTAGAATACCTCATAATTATATTCTTTCCCTCATATCTGGAGCCCACTGGGAACTTTTATTTTCTATGTGAAATCAGGTAAAAATTAACTGAAGGCTGCTTTAAAGGGAAAAGGGAGTTAACACGTACTGATTTCCTTCTTACCTGCTGTCTGTCTCTCCAAATGACTTCCTTTGAGAACCAGTGTAAAGCTTGTCAGCTGTCAGGCAGCAGTCCTCCCCCTAACCCACCCTCGGTCTGCACAGTATTTTAAAGCTGCCTCTTGCATACTCTGAGACTGATTCATGAAATCCTCAATAGCTGAGCTTTGCTTTGAGCCTCTCTTTTTATTAGATTCTTGGTATAAGATAAGAGTTTCATGGTTAAACTTGTTGCCTGTCGGTTGTTTGGGGGTTTGTTAATGGTGCACTAATTCCTGAATGTTAGGTACATCTGGTATTCAGATGAAGTATGGCATGCATTCCAAAGGCAAGAGAGTTCCATAATTCCTGAAATGTAGACCAGCTTTTAAGAGCATCTGAAAGAATGTGAAGAAGAGCATGGTACTTACTGCCTCTTAACCAGTTTTTCAGGATGCCACATTCTAAAACAACTCTTCGAAAATATTGCTCTGTATACGAAGCTTGGACTCCTTCAGAACTACTTTTGTTGTAAGCATAAATGTTTAAAGGAATTTGTTATTAATAATAGAACTAGACTCTGAGTGCTTACTACGTGCCAAGCAGCGTGTTAAGCACTAAATGTACGTTACCTTGCTTGTCCTTATAACTGCCTTAGAAGGTGGCCGTGCTGGTCTCCTTTCCCCTCCCCACTGTACAGCCAAGGACTCTGAGGCTTGGGGTCCTAAGTCTCTCCAGGGTCGTGTGGAAACACAGTAAGCGTCAGAAGGTTTTCTTCCCAGGTCAGATGAATTTTAAACTTAGTTCTTGGCTGTTTTGTTCTATTGCTGCTTTTTTTTTTCTTCCCAGAATGGAAAGGCCCACATACACTCACAATTACAGAAGTAATACAAGTGTAAATGGGGGTTTTGTTTGTTTTTAAGAAACGACAGAGTTATAGAGTAAAAGTTCCTTCTAGTGTTATTATCCAGAAAAGCATTATTAATGGGCTCCTCCAAGGCTTTCCCATGTTTTGTGTGCATGCACCCACGCCTATTTTAATATTAAAGTGATGCTTTTGTTGATGGTCATTTAGATTTGTGTTAGCAGTGTAGTTCTGTGCCATCCTTTTTACATCGCATTCCACTGTAGTGGCTGCATTATAACCAGCTCTTACAGTGTCAGAGTGACTTATAACTCAAGAGTGCAGGGGTCTGCTCTTAGGACTTGGCTAAACAGTATTTAGCAGCTTGAATGAAAATTGGTTGGGTTTTTCTCTTTGTTTAGGATTTTTTGTTTTTAGTCTTCAGAAAAATCACTAGTGGTAGTAGATATCTTGAATCGCAAATGTAATTTTAATATCTCAGAAGCAATTCAAAATTCTTAATGTGAATCACTTTTTAGGAGCTGTTGGACAAATATCTCATTCCCAATGCTACGCAGCCAGAAAGCAAGGTGTTCTACTTAAAAATGAAAGGAGACTATTTTAGGTATCTCTCTGAGGTTGCATCTGGAGACAATAAACAAAGTAAGTAAAGTTTTAAAAAAATATAGTCAGTAGGAGAGCTAACATTTCATAATGAAATCCATTTTTACTATACTAAGATCACAATAATGAGAATTTCAGATGTCACAGATTTGTCATGGGGTCACGGAGTTAGCAAATCGCTTTATATAATAGACAGATATGAAGGGTATTAGAAGTTTGGTATGTATGTATTTGGTGACCTCTTACCTAAGAATTGATGGTTCTCTTTTTATATGTAAAACTGGAAAATATAGTAGATCACCTTGGCCATGACTTTGCTTTACCCAGTTTTAGTTACTACAACTGTAGTCTGAAGTCTAAATGGAAAATTCCAAAGATGTATGAGTCATAAATTTTGCTCCGAGTTACCCTGTATGGGCTAGCCACCAGTACTCACCTAGTTGCCATATTGGTTACTTGATTGACTCTTCTAGTATGGTACTGCTTATGTTCAAAGTCATGTACTGATTTCCAGAGTACGAACTTACATTACAGTGGTTACAGTGTATTGGTAGTGCTGTTCTGTTAATCTCTGTGGAATTACCTTGAGCGTGTCTGATAGATTTCAGTACTCTCTAGTCTCGGGTGTCCACAGATGAGCAAGACTACCGTGTGAGACTGCCACAGGGATGCATTTCTTTCAGAATATGGCTTACTGTGATGTGATTTAGTTGCTTTATTGATTGCTGTGTGCCAAGTAATTGGGGTTGCATTATCCTATTAGCACTTTGAATTTGGGTGTGAGTCTCACATTTTTCCAATAAAAGAAACCAGAGTTCGTGTACCGACTTTTTGCTTGCTCTAGGCCACATACTGGGTGAGTTAAGTTGAGAACTTAAATCTCATTATTTTTTTCACTAGAATATATTTTCCACAATTAGTCTTATGAAAGGCTGTGTCTGTATTTCTTGGCTGCTTTAATAGACTTCATCATAATTGTCTGTTTTCTTTCAAAGTATTTAATATAGTGCTTAGCATAGACATTTAACAAATATTTAAGTTGAATACTGGAAACATTGACCTTTATTTTGATAGCTCATTTGCTTTAGCCTTGTTTACTAAAGTAACTTGTAGTGGATCCCCTGTGTGATGCAGCCTATGCAAGAAGCTAACCCTTTCTGTCTTCTTTCTAGCTACTGTGTCGAACTCCCAGCAGGCTTACCAAGAAGCATTTGAAATTAGTAAGAAAGAAATGCAGCCTACACACCCGATTCGACTTGGCCTGGCACTGAATTTCTCAGTCTTTTACTATGAGATTCTAAACTCTCCTGAAAAGGCCTGCAGCCTCGCCAAAACGGTGAGGCTATTTCCAAGAACTTCTTTCTATTTTATGAACAGTCCTCACTGCCTTGGATTTTTTTTTAAACATTTTCTGGGGAGTGGGGTTTTAGGAAATAAATACAGAACTGTTACTACTTGGTGCTTTTATGTGAATATATGTTAACTTTTGTTTTGCTTTGTCTGATTACTATTGGGGTCTTTGGCAGAACCTTTGAGGTAAAGTGGTGGTTCTCAACAAGCTTTGGGCATTGCCATCTTTGTGCCAAGATAGGAAAGACATAATGAAAAAATGAGATCCCATTTTGTGTTTGTGTGTGTATGTTTGTTTGTTTTGTTTTGTTTTTCGAGACAGGGTTTCTCTGTAGCTTTGGAGCCTGTCCTGGAACTTGCTCTGTAAACCAGGATGGCCTCGAACTCACAGAGATCCACCTGCCTCTGCCTCCCGAGTATTGGGATTAAAGGCGTGCGCCACCACTGTCCTACCTGAAATTCCCATTTTGTTTGTGCTGTATTACTCCGGTCTTCTTTGGGGAGCTCTCTCTCCTATGCATGAAGCTTTAGTTTGGAAAGGTGCCTGCAGTGATTTCTACAGCTTGAACCCCTGAGATAAATCAAGCTTAGTGAGGTGAGCTTTGCTGTTCTCCCCTTTGACCTTTCTGCTCAGGCCTTTTTATTTTAAACAAAAACAGAAACCACTTTGGCAATTAAAGACTTGAGTGAGCCTATAGACTAAATGTGCTAACAGTAACACTGTTTATCATTGCTGATTGGTGCTTTATACGTGTCGTACATTTGAAACAGCTGGCAGATGTGAAAGGAGATCAGGGCGGTTCCCATCCTCTTACCTGCAGGAAGGGTAGCACAAACGCTGAGAACATCCAGATCTTTCTAATAGCTCTTTGTTTTAGGCATTTGATGAAGCAATTGCTGAATTGGATACACTGAATGAAGAGTCTTACAAAGACAGCACCCTGATCATGCAGCTGCTCAGGGACAATCTCACTGTGAGTACTCTGGAGGCTGTTCACCTACTAATCCACTGTTATCCGGAATTTAAGAGGGGTCTGTAAACTCTGTTGAGTACAGTTTACGTTGTTGAGTTAACCTGTATCTTACAGCTGACTGACGCCTTTGCAGTCATCATCTGTAGTAAGAAGAATTTTGAGTATTTGAGTGAGGGACCTGGAAATATGACTGTGGTTCTCAACCTGTTCTTCCAGAGGACCCAGGTTCCTAGCACTCACATAGCAGCTCACAACCATCTGTATTCCAATTCTAGGGGGCTTGGTGCCCTCTTTTGACCTCCTAGGGCAGTAGGCATATAAATGATGCACAGACATATATGCAGGCAAAACACCTATACATGTAAAATTAAATGGGGAAAAAATGTAGTAGTTGAGGTAAAATATACTGGGCCACATCTTGAAGAAAATTTTAAATTATCTTTTATTATAGCTTTCTGTTTCCTTTTCTCTTGCAGCTATGGACGTCAGAAAACCAGGGAGATGAGGGAGATGCTGGAGAGGGCGAGAACTAATGTTGTCATGCTTTGTGATCTGTCTGGTGTCACTCTGTATCCTCCACATTATAGCCCTTTGTGCGATAAACAAAAACAAAAAAAATCGAATGTTGACTTTCGATTTTTCACAGCCTAAGCCTAGCAAAAATGGTCCCTGGGATAAACAGCTGGTATTTGTACCTAAAGCTCAAACTGGTCCCTTAATGCCACGGCATTTCTGAAATCTTGACTTTGATCAACATTGACAAGGATTATTGTGTGTTTAATTTTTACAAACTGAACACTGTGATTATGGGGTTTTGTAACTTAGCAGAGCTCTTACTGGTAGGAAAAATAGACCTGAATTATGTATAACTTTTTAGAAAGTTTAATCTGATATCCAAATAGTTACTGAAAATACAATTCTGTTGTAAAGTTGTACAGAAAGTTCTAGAGATTCTGTTATGATGCCGGACTTAGGGTGAGATGCTTACCATTGGCATCCCGAGTTTGGTAATTCTGCCTCTGGTTGAGGGCTTATTGACACTTGATCAGTATGGGCTGTTGCCACTCAAAAGTTCATGACCACAAATATCTGCAATGTCTTCTCCTGAGGAAGCTCAAAACCTGAAAGTGAAGTTCTTTGGCTGATAATTGGGCTGTGACACCACAAAAAAGGTCCCATGCACATACACATATGTGACTAAACCCCTTTACTATAGCAGTGTGTTCCTGATAGCAACTTGTGAAAATAGAGAGCTATTTCTGTTACCCCTAGCTAAAGGAGAGAAAAAAGAGCAGTGTATCTTCTGAATGGCCATATGAGTTTGCTAGATAATTCCCTTAAGGTTAATGTTCTGTGGAGATGGTCTCTCGCCTGAGGAGCACTCAGTCTTGGGGTTCTTCCTAGCTTGGAGGGCAGGAACTTTGAGATTTAACATTCTTTCCGTCCTGACTGCTGACTTTGATTCTTTTCCTCTTTAAATTTACAGCTTTCTGCTTCCTTGTGTGCTTTCTTTTGGAAGCCTTTGTTTGTCATTACTGTCCGGACAGGGGCGAGGCACTGAGCACAATGGTGAGCAAGCCTTGCTTCGGGGTGCTGGGAAAGAAGGCCTACCCGCACCGCCACCCTGTCCTCTCCAGTCCTCGGCACAGTTCTTCATTTCATGATTCGAATTGAAAAAGTATCCATGATTTCTCCCTGTTGCAACCAGCCCTGATAATGCTTGTTAGCACCTGTCACCAGAGCCTCCCAGTGTACTCATCCAGCTCAGTTCTCAGACATGTCTAAACAAGACCCTAGAGCAAGGGGAAGCTGCATGGACACTACAATAGAGAGAACCAAGAACAGCCAGGCCCGTCATTCTCACGGTATCGCCCCCTACCTTGACATTCCATGTAGCTGTAGAGTCCGTTTGTTTGTCCATCTGCTGAAATGAGAAAAGAATTAATGCACTGATTTAAAACCAATAAAAAATAAAAAAAAAATAAAAAAATAAAAACCACCAAAAAAAAAATCCCTTGTTTCTAGCTGAACAAAAATTTGCAGTTAATCTTGGCGCTTGACGACGCAGTAGTGGGTGTGGAACCAAGCCTGTCTGTGCATCTGGTAGCTCTTTGCTTTTTTTTTCCTTACCAGTATTCTGCCTAACGTTTGCTTCTGTGGTGGTTATATTTGCCTAGCAAGCACACCTGTGGTTGTGAAAATAGTATAGCAAAAAGAAAAAGAAAAACCCCAGTTACTGATGTACTAGATTCGTGTATGTCTTTTAAACATTCTAGTTTCACCTTACACGGAGTAATCAGGAAAATGTAAAAACTCAAAAGTGAAATAAAACATTTTATCAGTTAGTTGCCTGTGGATTGATGTGTCACCACTGTCTGTCACTCTCAGGGCTATTCTGAGCACACCTATTTTGGGCCTTTTTTTTTTCTTCTTTTTAATACTTTTATTTAACCCTTTAGAGCTAGCAGTAAGACTGTGTCTGTTAGGTTGGATGTTATCCTTGCCATCTTAAACCAGAGCAGGTATGATCAATTACCTGTGCAAGGCCTTCACCAGAATGGGCACGTTGTTTGTTTTCTTTTTTTTTTGGAATGAACGGGCCATATTTCACAAGATTACGTAAGCACTTTGGCTGGCGACGAGCACAGACGGCAGGGCTGCTGGTGGCACAGCTGCTCTTAAGTGTTGCGGGGGACTTGACAATGATGCGGCTGCCCTTGAACCTGCACAAGCTCCTTCCTCAGTATCCCAATAAAATTTAACTAGTTTGCCAATCGACTTGGATGGAATCCTTTCTTTCTTTAGTCTCTTAGTATCTTCCCTATCTATAGTAAATAGATGTGTCTATATCTCCCTAGGAAAAAGCCCTGTGATACTCTATGCAACAAAACCAAAGGCAAGTCTAGGAGGAGCAGTTAACGGCCCCTAGCTATAGGTGATAAGGCGTACAACTGAGCCAAGTGTCAGAGAAACCCCCAGGTGACAGTTGTCTGTAACAGGGTCTGCCAGGTAAGGGATGTCCCCCCTCCCCAAGTAGCTGGTGGGCAAGAAAGTATGTTCCAGTCCCTAAAAGCTGTGGATCAGGATCGTAAGCAGGCAGTTGCATGGCCTGTGTTGTAGGTAACGACATGCAACTGAGGCCGCACCGCCTGCCCAGGATGGCTTTATAGCGGAGGAGTTAGAGTGGAAAGAATGGCTGTTACCCACTGTTAGCCTTGTGAGTTAAATGGGAGAACGGGAAGGCGAGGTAGAGGGATGCCTTGTCATACAGCTAAGAAGTGCAAATTGAATCTGTTTCTGGGATCCAAAAACTTGGGAAGCTGTGGGAAGAGTTGGTAAATACAAAGGAAGGGAAGATCCATGACTCAACATGCTGGTGGCCTTAGAGATGGTTCAGTGCAGGAGAATGATAGAATATTCTGCCTCTGAACAGCTTGACTGGGAAAGACTGAGGTGGCTCCATGGGAAAAACAGGATCTGCTGCTGGACCTGGGGACCTGTCATGGCGGAAGGAGAAAAGGGAAGCTGTCCTCTGACCACACATGCACCCCGGCATGTATGGACCCATATACACACTACAAACATTAACAACAAAAAAGGCCAAAATAAAAACTTTTTTCAACAATTTGTCTTTTGAGACTGGGACATGGTGGGGTGATGGGGTGAAAAATCTTAATTGTAGGTGCCATGAAATGGAGATTATCACTTATCCCTCCTTGAGATAAAAAGTATACTCTGGGACAACAGGGAATCAGACCATCAGCTTGTATAAGCTATTAAGGACTTTTGGTTGTTTATTGAGGTTGGTGTGAATATTAGAGATTAGAAGGCAATAGAAAGGGCAGGCATTACTGAGAACTGGGTGTGAAGGAAATGCATGCTGCGTAATTCAACACCTAGATAAGACTGTTGACAGCAAAGTTAAAAGCTAATTTAGCAGTGACCTCAAGGCTGGTACGGGCCTTTAGGTTTGCTGATAATAGTAGGCGGAGGTGACCTTTATAGTGTAGGAGAGGCCAGCAGGTCTATGAAGAATAGCATGCACATAGGGTTAGTGAGTGCTAAAAAAAAACTGAGGACTTGGGGAAAGGGAAACCCAAGGAAGGTCTTTGGTAGTTGCTTAAAACCAAATGGAGTTCTATTTGTATTGAGCTGGAGTGACAGGAAACCAAATTTGGTGTTTTTGAGCCTCTAGAACAGTAGTTTTCAACCTGTGGGCCACAACCACCTGGGGGAGTTGAACACCCCTTTCACAGGGAGTCACCTAAGACCACTAGAAAACAATTACATTACAATTCATAACAAGCAAAATTACAGTTAAGAAGTAGTGGTGAAAATTTCATGGTTGGGGGTCAGCCACAACTTGAACTCTGTTAAGGGGCTGCAGTTTTAGGAAGGTTGAGAACCAGCTGGAAGGAAGGCTTCAGAGCCAAGCGTCAGCTCACTCCGAGGTGTGAATGATGGCAGGGAGGGTTGGGAGGTGGTGGAAGATGATTAGAAGTGGCCAAGATTAAAATGAGCATACGAAGGAACTAGAGGCCTCATGAACTGCACATTTATCTGCCCCTTATTAATGTGTAAAACACAGACTATAGTACAAACTGGAGCTAAATGTGCCTTGGCAACCCTCAGAGGTGCCAAGAACTAAGCAGCACTGAGTAGATTGAGAATGGCACAGGTAGGTGCTATTTGTCCTATGGATGGCTAATTATCTGTCCATGGGCACTGTATGTTTCTCCCTCCCCAGTTGGTAAGTGCACTGCCAGGGACACTGCAGACCACTTGGGAAAGTTTCTACTTGGTGTGGATTTTAAGGCAGACATGCCTGGTTCGGTGAGATGAGAGCTGTGAAGTTTGACCTCTCTTCCATGGGCAGTAAGTACCAAACAAATAGGCTGCCCAGGGTCTGTGTGACAAAGCTGCAGAAACCATGAAGAAGTTTTAAAGGACAGAGTATCCAACCAGCAGCAAACACTTTCAGCCGCCCAGTGTGGCCTGTAAAGAAGCCAGATGGAGGCTAGACATGGTGCCATGCACCTTTAATCCAAGCACTTGGGAGTCAGAAAACCATCTTAGTCTACATAGTGAGCTCCAGGACAGCCAGGACTACATAGAGACCTTATGCAGCAGCATCTATATGGGTCCATCGAGGTGGCTCAGCCGGTGGGAGCTCTTGTTTCCAGGCCTGAACACCTGAGTTTGATCTACAAGGCCCACATGGTGGAAGAAAAGCGCCAACTCTTCAGATGTCCCCTGACGCCGACATACATGCCAGTGTGCACAAGCATGTGTGTGCATAGACACACAGAGTGAATAAGTTAACAATAAATAATTAATGATGTAACAAAAAAGAGCCAAACAACTCATGGATAATGGCTGAATTACAAAGAGCTAAATAGAGAAATGCCATTCCTGGCCACACTGCTGAACCCAGAGCTGCAGGTGGTGAGATCTCTCTTTGCCAATACTTGCTTCCCTATTCCCCTGACTGCTGGATCCCCAACCAACTCTCCCTCAGCAGGAGCAGCCTTTGGGTGCCCCATCAAGGTTTCCTCCAGAGCCCCACTGTCACTGGATTGTTAGCACCTTCAGGGACATAATCCTGGATTAATGTACCTTCAAAATGTTCATGCTCCCTTAAAACTTTATAGTGCAAGCCGAGCATGCCCAGAGGCACTCCTGTCCATCACTTTAATAAAACGTGTTTCAGCATCTTAAACTGACTGTGCTTAGGAGGGGGCCGCATCCTCTTGAGCAGCTATAGTCTTGTGTAAAACTCACATGCTTCCTTCATCCAAGGACGGCATTGCTTTAGGATGCTAGTGTGTGGTCACATGATGGTACTACAGGAAGATGGTTTCCTTATATAGATGACATGGTGCTAGCCTCGAGGCGTTGTACAGATGTAGAAACACCTTGAAGATCTGCAAACTGAACCTAGGGGAGAGTGGGATGTTAATCCACACAGTGTGAGATCAGCTGAGATTTTTTTTTCTTTCTTTTCAAGACAGGATTTCGAAACTTGCTTTTTTAATTTACTGAAATCCTGCCTCTGCCTCCCAAGTGCTGGGATTAAAGGCATGTGTCAGCCATCTGAGAAATTCTTAAGAATTTTATGGTTGGGTAAGACACATATGATCCCTGACAAGGTTATTGGCCGAATTCCGTAGTATTTTCCGGACATGATTGTTGTTCTCAATGAACTCAAAGCAGCTATAGTGTGCACAAGGTGTGCACAGGATCAAGCCAGTCAGCATTCTAGCACAAATAGGGGAGGGGTATGAGCCCTTTTACTGCTTCTGGGGAGCTATTGACAGCCATGACTGCTAGGAGAGGAGAGTCAGTTTTGCTTAGGGGTGTGGTCCCTGGTAAATTGACCATGCTTTAGTAGATGGCTACAATCCCATACATATGTTCGTAGCACTATTGAATTCAGTGGGTTATGAAAAAGGGGGGGAGGCATGAAGTCAGGAGGGGAGTGAGGGTTGATTAAAATACATTGGATACATGTATGAAATCGTCAATGAGTAAGTAAAAACTAGAAGCTGGAAAGATGGCTCAGTGATTAAAGAGTATATGCCCTCACAGAAGGCATGAGTTTGGTTCCCAGAATCCACATTTAGTGATTCCAGCTGATTGGGACCAACAGCTCTGACCTTAATGGGTGTATGTGCTCATATACAGTTATCTACATACAAACACACATACACATAATTTTAAAAAAATAATCTTAAAGCTGAAACAAAAATAGTTTTAAAAATAATAGCCTGTGCCTAAGAATGTAAAACATAGCTGGGCGGTGGAGGCACACACCTTTAATCCCAGCACTCGGGAGGCAGAGACAGGCAGATCTCTGTGAGTTCGAGGCTAGCCTGGTCTACAGAGCTAGTTCCAGGACAGGCTCCAAAGCTACAGAGAAACCCTGTCTCAAAAAACAAAACAAAAAAACGTAAAACATATGGGTGTTGGGATCTCCTTGGTGCTGGTGCATTTTTATTTCATTTTTATTCATTAAGAAAGACTTGTTTGTTTGGGCTGGAGAGATGGCCCAGCAGTTAAGAGCACTGGCTGCTCTTCCATAGGACCTGAGTTCGATTGCCAACACCTCCGTGCTACAGACAGCCCACAACTGTAACTCCAGTTCCCTGGGACTTGACATCTTCACGCCAATGCACATAAAATTAAATAAATTATTTTTAAAAGACTGTCTAGATGCTAGATTTGAAACAAAAGACTTGCTTGCTTTTATTTCAAGTGTATGACTGTTTTGCCTGCATGCATGTATGTCCATCATGAGCATGCAGTGACCCTGGAGGCCAGGAAAAGGTATCAGTTTCCCCCGGAACTGCAGGTACAGATGTGGGTGCTGGGAACCGAACCTGGGTCCTCTGCAAGTGGCATTTCTGTGCCCTGCCTTCCAATCCTTAGAACTTGATTTTTAAAGGGAAAAAAATAAAAGGAGGGCGACCCATGTGAAATTCTTTTTTTTAATTTATTTATTATGTATATAGTGTTCTGGACACCAGATCTCATTATAGATGGGTGTGAGCCATCATGTGGCCGCTGGGAATTGAACTCAGGACCTCCAGAACAGCAGTCAGTTCTCTTAACCGCTGAGCCATCTCTCCAGCCCCAACCCATGTGGAATTCTTTTAAAAAAAGACCTAGAGGCTTCTGAGGAAGTTCCAGAGGGCTGCAGACGGGGGATAGGCAGAGCCGACCTGAGCAAGCTGTCCCAGTAGGATCCTGGCCCTAGTCACGGAAAAGAACAGACATCTAGAGTACACCACTAAAGCAACTATCGCCAGCCATAGACAAAGCATCTCCACAGCTGGAATCCGCCACTGGTTTCACTTCGGTAGCACTAAAAGCAACTTCTCCAGCTAAGGATAGAGTGGAGAGTCTCATGGCCTAACTTGTGAGGGTGACCCAGCGTCTGGCACTGCAAAGGCAGTCCACACATTGACAATACCATGTGGTGTCTGCGAACCCTGCCGCCGATGCCATCCAGGCTGTGCTGAGATCCTTTCCAGCCACTAACTCTCCCTCTCCTGATAACTGAACCAAGAGTCAAGCTGGAAAAGGTACAGAAAAGGATGCCCCCCCACATCTGTAGATTCCTGGTACAAGCAAGGTGATGCCCTAACTAAGGTCAACAGCCAGTAATGGTGGTTACCCGCAATGCAAAGAACACAGAGAGGAGGGGAGGAGCCAGGGGCCTGAGTGCAAAGTAACATGGATGAAACTCTTCCTTGAGCTGTCTTCAGAGGCTTGACTGTAGGTGGCCCAATGGGATGGGGGAACTGGTGGGAACTGGACAGCCACAGAAAAGAGCAGATTTGGAAATACATAGTGCAGTTAAGTTAAATATGTATAGTATATAAATATATAATTGTATATGTTTAAATATAATCAATATATAAAATATGCACATTTAATATGTAATACAGAAGCAGAGCCCATTCTGGTTTCCTATGTAACAGCCCACAAGCCCCAAATTGTCACACGCAATCTTCAGTCCCTTCAGACACAAAACTGGTTTGTACCCTCAGTGCCGAAGGAGAGACTGGACCCAGATGAGAGAGAAGGCTTTTCTGGAGGCAAGATAAAATTTTTGTGTGCACATGCTTGTGTGTGCACGTGACTGCGTGTGCAGGTGTGGAGGTCGGAGGTATCTATAGCTCACCACCTGTTTTGAGATAGTTTTCTTATGCTGAGCCTGAATCTGGCTGTGTAGGCTAGACCGGCTGGCCAGCAAGCCCAGGGATCCACCTGTCTCCATCTTCTCCGGGCTGGGGTCACAGGTGCCCATCACCGTTACACTTATTAGCTTTTACATTGACATTGGGGATCTGACCCTGGGTCCTCATGCTTGCATAGAAGCACTTTACCCACTGAGCCATCTCCCCAGTCTCAAACTATAAAACCTTGAAACAGTATTCTGTAAGAATCCTCTGGTTTGTGCCCAGTGGTGGTGGCACACGCCTTTAATCCAGCACTTAGGAGGCAGAGGCAGGGGGATCTCTATGAGTTCGAGGCCAGCCTGGTCTAGAATGAGTTCCAGGACAACCAAAGCTACACAGAGAAACCCTGCCTCGAAAAACCAAAACAAATAAACAAAAACAAAATTCTCTGGTTTGTACTGAAACCTCAAAAAGTCATCTCCTTTAATGGTTCCCAAGAGGGAGTGGTCCCCGTTTTATAGAGAGAGAAAATGAATGACCTGAGGTTCAAATCTTTACTTTGCCTCTTCTAAACAATTCCACCCAGGACTCCTCTTGACAGTCCTGTACCAAGCCTTGCTGACCTGCGGCCTTCCCTCTAGGCAGGCAATGACGGCCACCTGCGCCTTTCCCAGCCTGAGGACTCCCAGGTGGGTGGGGCTGGGCAACGGGATTGGCTTGCAGGCCTGGTAAAGGCAAGGAGCTGACAGTCAGACAGGACGACTGGCAGAGCCCCGCTGTGACCATCTTCGCGATTGCCAGGCCCAGTGCCCTGCTGGCTGGGGCTGCTTGGTGACCCACTTCTGGGTGCCCTGCACATCATGGACCCTGGTGGCCAGGGCTGCGCACTCTCCTCACTCTATGTGGGCGATCTGCACCCTGACGTGACTGAAGCTATGCTCTATGAGATGTTCTCCCCCATTGGCACTATTCTGTCCATCCGTGTGTGCCGGGACGTGGCCACCCGACGCTCCTTGGGCTATGCCTACATCAACTTCCAGCAGCCTGCTGATGGTGAGTCCCAGAGAAAAAGAAGACCTTGCTTTTAACATCCTTGGGCAAAATAATGCCCTTTTGATAACTGCCATCTTAAACTGGCAAGTTTTATTTCAAATGAACTTCTATTATCTAAGTAATAATGGTTTTCTATCTTTTAGGTAGAAAATGTCCTGTAACTAATTGTGGGTATTTAGTATTATAGATCCTAGCCAGGGAAAATAGGGCAGCCTGTGTTTCCATCTTCTGTATCATAGTTAGGGAAACTGAGGCCCACAGACAGGAAGTTGGAAGGCAGGCATTCGGAGAATTGGCAATTACTGCTGGGTGTACTGGTTGTTGCTGGGTGACTTTGGTGTTAAGTAGACCTGGATTAGGAACCCAGGATCTGTGTGACATGGAGCAAGTGGCTCAACCATCCTTGAGCTCAGTTGCCCGAGTGAGAAGCGGAGCTCTGCCTCCCTCCAAGAGTGGTTATCTAAGAGATGGAGAGCACCTGAGAGGATGCGGCCCAAAGCCTTGCAGGTGGAGAGTGTGGAAGCCTGGGGTTCCTGTGCTTCGATGTAGCCTGACATAGGGCCTACACCAGGTGCCTTACCTTTCAAATCCTGGCAAAGCTGCCTCCTCTCGGCTTTGTCGGCCCCTGTTGGGTGAGAGGATTGATTGGTAACTGTCAACTGACCCTGTCTGGGCTCCGCAGAGAATGAAGGATGAGGGTTAAGAACCATGGGTTTTGTTGGAGCTGTGTCACTAAGCAGGACCAACCTTGGTGGGAGCAAGGCTTGTTCCTCAGTAGCCTGAAGAATGGGGATCCAGTGTGAAGGACACTGGATGAACTCTTAAGTGACGATCAGTGAACCACTCTAGAAATGGAACCAAGAATTGGCCTCCCCTGGCTGCTGAGGAAACCATGGCAGGAACATGAATTTGAGGCCAGCCTGGGCTACATGTTGAGATGCTGTCTCAAAGTGAAGAAAGATTCAGTAGTTCAGGCCTCCTGGGTGAGTCGGGAGGTTTCCAAAGTTCAGGACGCTCTCTTCCTCTACCACCCCCCACTCCTGCCTCCTCTTACCCCTCTGCAAGGCTCATGAGTGAAACAGGAGCTAGGCCCCTCTGGGCCTATCCATAGATGGGAGATCTGAACTGTAGAGTTTTGTTCCCGGCTGGGTATGTTAGCACTGGATGGTAAGTACAGACCTCTGTGCTTACTCTGCTCCATCCCCTCAGCCGCTTCTGTGCCTCTGAAGCTCTGAAGCAGGCAGTGCATTATCTGCAAGAAACAGGCTGTCCAAGGAGAAGGATGGTGGGCAGAGGTGGCTTGACACACTGCCCTTTGCCAAATGCCTGTTTTCCATGTAGTACAGAACCCAAGGACCATTTGTGGCATGCTTTGCTTTCCGACCTGCCTGACCACCTGGCATTTGGTGGCATTGCCTCCGTTCGGTGTGGGACGGAAGGTACCTCTCTCACAGGTGGAATGAGGGACTGGGGACGGGCCTTTGCTTCCCCTTCCTTTACATGCTTGTCCATGCAGTGCCCATTCAAAGGCTAGAATAGCCTGGTCTGCCTTTCCAAGCGTAAGTCTGTGCATCTGTAAGATGGGGATCCATGCTGCTTGTTGAGAGTTGATCTTTCTGGAGTGTGTGAGGAATGCCATGTACAATAATTCCTTCAGCTTTACTCCACCTGAGTCTCCAAGTTCATATCTCAAGTGAGACGCAGATTATGGCTGTCCTTTCCTTGCTCCTACTCAGCACCATGGAGACTTGGGGTCACAAATGTCACCTAACTTGCCCCTTTCTCTCCTTGCCTCCTCCCCAGCGGAACGGGCACTGGACACAATGAACTTTGAGATGATCAAAGGCCAACCCATCCGTATCATGTGGTCCCACCGAGACCCAGGGCTTCGAAAGTCTGGTATGGGCAACATCTTTATCAAAAACTTGGAGAATTCCATTGATAACAAGGCTCTCTATGACACCTTCTCCACCTTCGGGAGCATCCTCTCTTCTAAGGTGGGTGTGCCCCTCTTGGAGAGTCAGTTGGCATCAGATTCCTCTGTGTTAGAGGGATACCAACCGGCACCCCACAGGCTGTGGGTACACAGCAAGCACTTGGCTGGTAGCTGTTTATGGTTTTATCTTTTTTAAAATTTATTTCAGTCTACATGTTTGCCTGAACGCCAGAAGAGGGCACCAGATCTCATTAGAGATGGTTGTGAGCTACCATGTGGTTGCTGGGAGTTGAACTCATGACCTCTGGAAGAGCAGTCAATGCTTTTAACCTCTGAGCCATCTCTCTAGCCCCCGTGGTTTTTAATCTTCTTAAGACCTCTAGAGGTCACCCCCGCGCCCAGTAGCCAGCTCCTGGGATAATCACCCCATACAGTTTACCTGGGCTTGGCCAGCTGTCAATTGAAACATCTGGGATTTCCTCTGGGTGGTCTTCCATGCTCCTGACAGATTTCTGTGCATGGCTGAAGCCATTGGCGGTTAAAGGACCTAGTCACAGTTGAGTTTTAGGAAGAGCAGCCCAGGAATAGGCATGGAGATGAAAGGGTAGACAGTGGCACTGAGCAGAGCCAGGTGGTGGTTCTGTGAAATTGGGGTTATGGTGACCTTAGAAGTGGGACCTAAGTCCTTAATTCAAGTTTATCAAGAGCTGAGAACCATCTAAACTCTAGGTGTGTTTTTGTTCTCCATTTCTGCCCTTTCAACTTGAACCAGATATATTACAGAGCAGGCATGGAATGTTCTGTTACAACATGGAGGTGAATTTGCTGTTAGGAATTGGTAAAACTCAAACAATATAGGGCCTGGCATGGTGGTGCATGTCTTTAATCCCAATACGCAAAAGGCAAAGGCAGGTGGATCTCTGTGAGTTCGAGGCCAGCCTGGTCTACAAGGTGAGTTCCAGGACAGCTAGGGCTGTTATATAGAGAAACCCTGCTTGAAGTGCCCCACCAAAAAACAAAACAAAACAAAAACAAGTCCAAAAAAGCAATATAGAAGAGAATAAACTAAACAATTCCCAGCCCTGGTCACCAGGAGAAATCTCCGTCAATAGTTTTGTGAGGTGGGCACAGAAGCACACACTTGTAATCTAGCGCTTGTGAAATTGAGGTAAGAAGGATTTCAGTCTGGACTAAAGAGCAAGATCCTGTCTCAAAAACTCCCAAACAAACAAAAGTCAACTAAAACAGGGGTGTGTGTGTGTGTGTATGCACGTGTGTGCGCATGTGTTTCAAAACTTCCTACTTGTAGATCCCACTTTAATCCAAATAGACTTGATTTCTGCCTGCCCCTTAGTTATCTCTTTTTTTGGTGGGGAGAGGGTTTCGAGACAGGGTTTCTCTGTGTAACAGCCCTAGCTGTCTTGGAACTCGTTCTGTAGACCAGGCTGGCCTTGAACTCACAAAGGGCTGCACGTCTCTGCCTCCCAGAGTGCTGGGGTTAAAGTTGAGCGCCACCACCGCCTGGCTAGTTATCTCCTTCAAATAACTATCAGCGGGGCTAGAGAGATGGTTCTTCCAGAGGTCCTGAGTTCAATTCCCGGCAACCACATGGTGGCTCATAACCACCTGTAATAAGATCTGGTGCCAACTTCTAGCCTGCAGGGACACATGCAGGCAGAACAGTGTATATATAATAAATAAATAAATCTTCAAATAACTATCAGCCTCATAACCCACCACATTCTCTTCAGCCTGTCACCAGCAGTGGACCAGGCAACTGTACACAGCTTCTACAGCTGGCCTCCTGGGATGGTCACAGTATCTCCAGGTTGCTATCAGAATTAGGGGACAGCTGTGGGGTGGAAATCCCAAGTCCACTCCTCTTTATGCTGCCACCTCAAGCACGTCTCTCTACACTTCCATTCTAAACTGGGGCTCTTAGGAGATTAAGCCTCGGACTCCACTAGGTGGAACCCAAGGTCTCCTAGCTGCTGGCAGAGCCCTGTCACTGAGCTCCATCTACATAACATTCGTGTACTGGTCATTGCCCCCTCGTCTTCCTTTTCTCCCTGACGTCCCTGTTGAGTGGTCTCTCTATCATTCCTCCTGTGACCCAGGTAGTTTATAATGAACATGGATCGCGGGGCTTCGGCTTTGTACATTTTGAGACTCATGAGGCTGCCCAGAAGGCCATCAACACCATGAACGGGATGTTGCTGAATGACCGAAAAGTGTGAGTTCCCGGCCCTGTGGAGAGGGTGGAGGCTGAAGGACAGAGCTGTGCAATCGGGAGTGTTGCTTTTGTGACTGTCTAATGGGTAAAAGGTGCTGGGCAGAACTCTTCCCTTGGGGTGTAACTCAGGAGAGTGGCTCAACCTCTCAGGGATGCTTCCCTTCTGTAAAGTTGAAGTCGGTAGGCATCAAAGTACTATTCTAAGCAAAGGATGAGAATTCTAGAGGGAATAGCTGATGGCCAAATCATCGATGGGCTTGACGATTTCATCCGTTTTTCAGTCTCCTGGTATGGCTGCGGTTTCGTTCCTCTCTCTCTCTTGTGTGCTGTTCCCTGGGATCTGGGGCAGGTGGGAAGGCAGGTACGTGTCTGGACAAGCAGCAGGCCTGTCCAAGCTTGGTATCATCCCTCTTCACAGATGGGAAAATTGTGCTGCAGGTCCAGAGAGAACCTGTCGCGGGTCTGCTCCTTTCCCACTTGGAATCAGCCCATCCGATGGCCCAGCTCTCACACTCAGTGCTGTGGAGGGAAGGCAGCTTTTCTGGGTTTTCACAGGGCTCTCATACTCTACAGCTGGAGATGACCTTGAACTTCCCATCCTCCTGCCTCCACCTTCTAAGCACTAAAATTACACATGTGAACTACTTTCTTTTCTTTTAAAGACTTATTTATTATGTATACAGAGTTCTGCCTGCATGTGTTCCTGCAGGCCATAAAAGGGCACCAGATCTCATTATAGATGGTTGTGAGCCACCATGTAGGTACCGGGAATTGAACTCAGGACTTCTGGGAGAGCAGCCAGTGCTCTTAACCTCTGAGACATCTCTCCAGTCCTGACTTGTGAACTGACTGGAGAGGTAACTTGTAGTTGCCAGAGGCACTGGGTTGTTTGATCTGGAGTTTCTCTGGGGAGGGTCCTATGTACTGATCTTACTACTTTGTTCTGAGATTTCTGGATTCATAGGTATTAATGACAACCGCTTCCCTGTATGGACCACTGATGCTTGGTGTTCAACTCCTGGTGTCTGTTCCAACCTATTTATGACACATCTGCTCCATATACCACTGCCTTTCCTATGCCTGGCATTTGTTAATCAAGAATTCTTTTCAGCCAAGTGCAGTAGTGTGTGCCTATTGTCCCAGCTACTGGGGAGACTGAGGCAGAAGGATTACCTGAGTTCAGGAGGTTCAGGGAGTCCTGGGCGACATAGCAATATCCTCATATTCTCTCTCTCTCTCTCTCTCTCTCTCCCTCCCTCCCTCCTTTCCTCCCCCCCTCTCCTTTTCTCTCTCTCTCTGTCTCTGAAAAAAAAGATTCTTAGATGTGTTTATGTAAACTTGAACATTTCTAGATTTTTCCTCTCCTTTTTGGCTATGCTTGGACTTGAACTAGGGGCTCACCCATGCTAGGCAAGCACTCTACCACCAAGCTACATCCCCAGCCCAGAAAGTCCAGATTTTAAAATGAATGTCATATTTAAATGATGTCAGTCTATCTCCTGTCTGTCACCAGTGACCCTGGCACTGAACCATGTCTGCTTAGCTCACCTTTGCTTCTCTGGTACTCTCCAAGCTTGTTCAGTGAATAAGCAAAGTCCCCATGGCATGAATTGGACCCCAGATTTACAGACATGAACCCTGAGGCTCAGAGAGGTTCAGTAACTTGCTTAGGATCATACAGCTAGGCAACTGCAATGAAGATCCAGACTTGTGTCCAATTCAAATCCATGCTCTTCTTTCCTGTGCTCTCAGAAGCTACCCAGTCTAGAGCATTTATTCTGTATGCATTTGTCACTAAAGTTCTTGTAACCTCATACAAGGTGAGTTCTGGAATATAGCTTCTTGCCTAATGAAACAGCTGGGCGCTGGTCCATGGAGTATGTCCCTACCTGGGTTCCCAACAACAGATAGGAAACTGAAGGATAGCCATCGGTTCAAGTGACCCAGAGTTGCAGGTAAGCCCAGACCGGGATGAAGGGGTAATGAACCTGACAGCTTTTATTCTGTTGATGTGTCTACAGCTTCGTAGGCCACTTCAAGTCTCGACAGAAGCGGGAGGCAGAGATGGGGGCTCGGGCCCTGGGGTTCACCAACATCTATGTGAAGAACCTGCATGTGGACATGGATGAACAGGGCCTTCAGGACCTCTTCTCCCAATTTGGTGGGTGTGTTCCCCAAAGGAGAAAGGGGAACACTATTATTCTTCCATGCCCAGGTCTGGTGGGAGGAGGGCTTCCCTGGGATTTCCTGGGAACTTATAGGAAGGAAGGGAACATGCTGGCCCTTTCCCAGCTCCGTGCTAAGCCAGTTTGGTCTTTCCTAGGAAAGATGCAGAGTGTCAAGGTGATGAGAGACAACAATGGCCAATCCCGGGGCTTTGGCTTTGTCAACTTTGAGAAGCATGAGGAAGCTCAGAAGGTAGGCTCTGCTCCAGTAAAGAGGCACAAAGCCAGGACTGGGAAGCCAGAAGATCATGAGTGGGCTTATTACACAGAAGATCATGAGTGGGCCTATTACACAGAGGGCAAGAAAGCACCCTTCCTGGCCCAGGGTGCCAGGACCAAAGGCACTAGCATTGTCTTTGCTTGTTGGCTTCTAGGCCTAGAAGTTCAAAGAATTGAACATTCAGGCAGGGAAGAGAAAGTCTTCACTATGTATAAATATTTACTAATAACTGACCTCTTAAGAAGCCTCTTCACCCTCAAATATTTCTCCCTACACTGGTTAAAAAATCCTAAACACTGAGTCAGTGTGCATTTGGGTCTGACTTCTGCTGCTTTCTGTGGATAAACGAATGGGAATTTGGTTCTCCTAGTGTATTACAAAAAGAACCTGTTTGGTTTCTCAGTGTTCTGGCAGAAGATGCAGGATTTTACACCATCTAACAGGTTTGTGCCATTTAAGAGAAGAAAAATCTTGGGGCTGGAAAGATGGCCCAGCAGTTAAGAACACGTGTTGCTCTTTCAGAGGCCACTGAGTTCAGTTCCCAGCACCCCCCTTCAGGCAGCTTACAACTGACTATCACTCCAGGTCCAGGGAAATGACACCCTCTTGTGGCCCTCTTGAGTACCTACCTACCTACAGGTGGCATACTCTTACACAGATATATTCCATACACATGCATTAAAATTTTTTTAATGTTTGGAAAAAAGATTGAGGCATCTGAAAGATGGTTAAGAACACTGTGGTTATGATCAGTGGCTGCTCTTCTAGAGGATTCAAGTTCAATTCCCAGCACCCACATGGCAGCTCACAACCATCTGTAACTCTAGTTCCAAGGGATCTGGGCACCCTCTTTTGGCCTCCATGGTCACCATACACAGACAGAAATGCAAACACTTATACACACAAAATAATAAATAATAGTAAAAACATTAAAGAAAAGTTTAGAAGATTTTTAAAAAGAAAATAAAGTCAGGATTGACATGCAAATGTTTCTAAAAAATCTTTATGAAAGCCTTCATGGTTAGGGAAAGGAATTGTTCTGTGAAGGATGAAGGATGGTGGTTAGACACCCACATCATCTTGAAGAATGGTGTTTGTTGTTTTGTTCAAATTAGTTCCATGTTGTGGCAATAGAATTTAGGGAGAAGTTTCTGTCCTGCCCCATCCTACAGCCATTCAGTCCCAAAGAAATACACAGAGGCTTATATTAATTATAAACTGTTTGGCCTATTAGCTCAGGATTATTATTAACAAGCTTTTACAACTTAAATTAACCCATAATTCTTGTCTATGTTGAGCCATGTGACTTGGTACCTTTTCTCAGTCAGACATTCTTATCCTGCTTCCTCTGCTTCTGGATGGCGACTGTATCTCTGCTTTTCCTCTTCCCAGAATTCTCCTAGTCTGGTCACCCCACCTATCCTTCCTGCCTGGCTACTGTCCATCAGTGTTTTATTAAAATAATGCAAGTGGCAAATCTTTACAGTGTACAAGAGCATTATCCCACAGCAATAGAATATAAGTTTATCTTATTTTATAATAGACCTTCTTGAGCAGTTTAAAGTTCACAGCAAAACTGAATAGATGGTGTAGATATTCCATATGCCTGTCACGTCTTACGTGCACAGCCTCCCCGTTATCAGTGCCTCCACCAGAGTGACACACTTGCCACACTGAGGAATCTACTCTGGCACATGCACCATCGTCACCGAGGGTCCCTAGTTTACACTAGGGTTTGCTCTTGGTGCTGTTTACTCTGGATTTAGACAGTATAAAGGCATATGCATCCTGCATTACCATATGAGAGAGGATTTTCACCCTTCTAAACCTGTGCTCTGTTTGTCTTTTCTAATACTCGAGCCCCCTGCCCCCAGTGAGCTTTTTGCTGGCCTCATAGTTCTGCCTTTTCCAGAATGTTACTTGGGTAGAGTTAGATGGTATGTATTCTTTATTGATTGGCTTCTTTCAATGGAACATGCATTTAAATATTTAAATATTTGATATTTAAATATGGGGCTAGAGAGATTCAAGTTTAGTTCCCAGCACTCATATTAGAAGGCTTACAGCCCCCTGTAACTCCAGCTCTGGGAGATCTGATGTCCTCTTCTGGCCTCTGTGGACATTCACACACAAGTGCTCATACCCACAGCCAGATAAACACACCTACGCCACATGCTTTAAAAAAAAAAAAACCTTTAAAATTTTAATATGGAAAACTTAACATTAATTCTGAGTTTTGTGTTTGGGTTTTGTTTTTCTTTTCTTTTTTTTTTTTAATATGGAACGCTTCACGAATTTATGTCTCATCCTTGTGCAGGGGCCATGCTAATCTTCTCTGTATCGTTCCAGTTTTAGTATATGTGCTGCCGAAGCGAGCACTTCTTTTCTTTTTGTTCGAGACAGAGTCTCAGTTTGTAGCCCTAGCTGGCCTTGTCAGAGGGTAGACCAAACTAGCCTTGTGCTCAGTGAATTCCTCTGCCCCCTCTCCTGAATGCTAGGGTTTACAGCCATGTCACCACACAGGCTTCTATTCTGTTTTATTTATTTAGCTGTTTGTTTGTTTATGGGTTTTTTTTTTTTTTGAGACAGGGTTTCTCTGTTTAACAGTCCTGACTGTCTTGTAATTCACTCAATAGACCAGGCTGGCTTGAACTCACTGAGATGCACCTGCCTCTGACTCCCAAGTGCTAGGATTAAAGGCATGCACTAACATTGCCTGACCTATTCTGTTTTTAAAAAATAAAACCTTAATCAAAAATTTAAAATCTGGGAGCTGGAGAGATGGCTCAGTGGTTAAGAGCACTGGCTGCTCTTCCAAAGGTCCTGAGTTCAATTCCCGGCAACCACATGGTGCCTCACAACCATCTGTAATGAGGTCTGGTGCCCTTTTCTGGCCTGCAGATATACACACAGACAGAATATTGTACACATAATAAATAAATATTTAAAAAAAAGAAGTTCTCTGGTAGAGTTTTTTAAAAAAAATATTTAAAATCCAGCTTGGCAGTGGTGGCACACACCTTTAATTCCAGCACTTGGGAAGCAGAGGCAGGCGGATCTCAGTGAGTTCGAAACCAGCCTGGTTTACAGAGCGAGTTCTTGGACAGCCTCCAAAGCTACAGAGGAACTCTGCCTCAAATAAATAAATAAATAAATAGTCTTCTGCCACATCTTTAAAAAGTGACTGTCGTGTATGTGGCCTTTCCCTGGGATGAGTTATTCCCAGAGAGGAAGGCCTGCCTTGTAGGGTGTCCTTTTCTGGCCCCAGAGGCGGGGCTGGAGACAGGGCCACATCCACCCGGTTCACCGTGTGCCTGCTCCTGCTCTCCAGGCCGTGGAGCACATGAACGGGAAGGATATGAGCGGGCAGCAGCTGTATGTGGGTCGGGCCCAGAAGCGGGCAGAGCGGCAGAGCGAGCTGAAGCGCAGGTTTGAGCAGATGAAGCAGGAGAGGCAGAACCGTTACCAGGTGAGGCCAGGCCTCACGAAGGCTGCAGCTCCTGTCTGAAGGGGGGATGGGGGTGGGGCACTCTGAGTGTGACTCCTTCCTCTAGCCACCCTCCTTCTAGAAACGTGGCTCAGGGCCGGAATCAGATGAGCTCTGGGGTGGGCATCACCACCTGGCTTGTGAGAGAGAAGAGGCACCACATAGGGCTGTTTGGAATGCTGTCAACTTCAGTGTTCATTGTCCACTACATCCTCCGGTGATGACCAAGAATGCCTTACATATTGCCAGATGCCTCTAGAGGACATCTTACTCTAGGTTGAGAATAATCAGGTTGAGTATGTCACATCTGGAAGTTGTTTAGCCATTATAGTCACATTAAGTCGTGGCTCAGTCAGCAAACATGAGCACTTGAGTTTGACCCCCAGTAACCCTCATGAGAACTGGGTATGGCAGCACACAGCTTAATACAAACACCGGGAGATACAGGTGGATCCCTGGGGCTTACTGACCCAGCAGGCTAGCCTGACTGATGATCTTCAACTCCCAGCAAAGAGATCAGGTCTCAGAAAACAAGGACTGATTGAGGAAGACACCTAAGGTTATCTTCTGGCCTCTGCATGTGCACATACTCAAAAAATTCCCTTAAGTTAACTGTTGGCTTTTTTTTTTAAGATTTATTTATGTGTATGAGTATTTGCCTGAATTTATGTAAGTCATTAGGTACATGCCTGTCACCTCTGGAGGTCAGAAGAGGGCATCAGATCCTTTGGAACCTGAGTTTTAAATGCTTGTGTGCTCTAGAAAATGATCCTGGGTCCTTGTGAAGAGCAACAAGTACTCTTAACTGCTGAGTCATCTCTCTAGCCCTTCATCATCTGTGTGTGTGTGTGTGTGTGTGTGTGTGTGTGTGTGTGTGTGTGTGTGTGTGTGTGTAAAACCACTCTGGCTGTCCTGGAACTCACTCTGTAGACCAGGCTGGCCTCAAACTCACAGAGATCTGCCTGCCTCTGCCCCTGAGTGCATTAAAGGCATGCGCCACCACCACCCTGCCCTTGTCATCATTTTTGAGACAGAGACTCATCATATTGTTCTGGTTGGCCTGGAACTCACTATGTAGACCAGGCTCCCTCCCATGTGCTGGGGTGGCAGTCAGGAGCCACCACGCCCTACAAGTTAGCTAGTTAAAATTAATAGTGTAGATGAGTACAATGTAACTTTTTGGAGATGAACATCTTTAAATTTTTTAATAAGAGTTTTAGATTTTATGGAGAACGTCTATAGTGTGCATGCATGCATACATATGCTCACATACATGCATCCATTTGTAATAGTTCTCAGTGAGAGACACTTGAGAATGTCTAGAACTTTCAGTTGTCACATTTCAGGGGGAGGGGATGCTGGCAAACCTCCTGTGGTGGGCAGCACAGTTCACACACAAAGAACTGACCCAGAAGGCTGTGCTGCAGTTTTGATAGCTCTAGGATGGGGCTCAAAGTTTCCTTGTCTTAGGGTTGATGTAAGAAAGAGCTTAGAGTCGTGTCTTGCGTCAAGTAAGATAGTATGTGGTGCAGGCAGGCGGTGGAGCGGCAGCTGTCCTGCACTCTGTGGCTGGAACAGAACTGGCGGGGCAGGAGTTCTGCATACAGTCATTCCACCCAGCCTCCCAGAGAGCCGTGGGGCTGAGCTCTGAGTCTCGCCCAGCCTGCTGTGGGTCTGAGGCCTCCTGTGGTCCCCGCATGTGGAATGGGAGGCTAGGATCTGTGCAGGTGTGTGGGAACAGCTGTGGGCCTTGGACGTTACTGGAGCTGCAGTAACTGGGGACAGGCAGTCTGAGTGACTACATGAAGCGGAGCCCTGCATGTCCGTTGTGGTCCTGCCAGCCACTGACTCCACCCCAGGCAGTCTGGGACAAGAGGGGAAGGGGTGTTGAGCAGTATCCCTTCTTCCAGGGTGTGAACCTCTACGTGAAGAACCTGGATGACTCCATTAACGACGAGAGGTTGAAGGAAGTTTTCTCTGCCTATGGAGTGATCACCAGTGCTAAGGTGGGGACCGCAACACTCCCTGCCCTGCCCTTCACACTCTCACCTCTGCAGAACCCCCAGCTTCTCACCCTTGCACAACCCCAGCCTCTTGCTTGGCTTCCAGGGACTTTGGGTTGAATTCCTCATTCTGGTTCTGGCTCACACCATTGGAGATCTATCAGCAACCTTGTCTGGGTGGGATGGGAAGAAATTAAACATATACTCTAGCTGTAGAGCTGGGCTTGATGCAATATAACCTTGTTTTATTCAACATCCATAGATACCATAGATATATGTCAGGTTCCAGAAACTTACCCTATTTCTGGGCCTCAATTTACCCATCTGGAAAATGAGCTGTCACTTGTCCCTCTTCACTCATTCTTCCTCACTTGTTGAGTGCTAGCTGTGTGTCCAGTCCTGTGAAGTCCCTAAGAGGTGACAAATGGCTACTCTAGCCAGCAGTTCCATGACTGTGCAGGAGGCTGAGTCTATGTCTCATTCACAAAATGAAGGCGAAGCATGGACTGTGTGGTTTGCAGCCCTGGCTTCTCATCTGGGTCAGACCAGATGCACAGAGAATTCCAGGGCATGATCTGAACATCTGACTTTCTTTTTTAACTTAAAACTTTATTATGTTTTACTATATATGTGTAGGTACACACATGCCCGAGTTCAGAGGTCAACCGGTGGAAGTCAGTTCTTCTCCTTCTACTGTGTGGGCCTGAGGGATCTAACTCAAGTCATCAAGCTTGGCAGCAAGGGCCTTTACCCGCTGAGCTCTCTCTCCAGCCCCAGGGACATTTGACTTTATCAAAGCAGCCCAGGTGATTGTAAGATGGCCCGGTATTTATTCATTTCACGCCAGACTCTGTGGCAAGCATATACAGACAGCTAAGCTGTGGTCCATGCCTTCGAGGACTTTATGGTCTAGTGATGTGGTCAGGTGCATTACTATTGTGAGATGGGAGGCCTGGACTCGGGGAGAACTCAGTTCCTAAAGTGCTTGCCTTGCTAGCGCTAGGACCTGTTCTATCTGAAGAACACAGGTAAGATAAAAGGTCAGGTGTGGTGACATGCACCATGGTGTAGCGACGTGTGAGGTGGTGCGGATTTGTGTTTTGTAATCCCAGACAGGCAGCTTGCTGGAGCTTGCTGGTCTGTCTGTCAGTCTCTCCAACTTGAGACCCTGTTACAGAACAAAGATGGATATCACTTGAGGAATGATACCCATGGTTGTCCTCTGGTCTCTGTAGACACATGCATGCTAACCTGCACACATATGAACATGTGTTTCTGCACATGTGCACACATATGCATACACGCGGGTGATGGGAGGCAGTGCTGGAGATAGAGATTCAGGGGCTCAGAGAGAAAGGAGGGGGCTTCCTGGAGGAAGTGGAGATGGCCTTTGGCTTGACTATGAGGAGATAGGGAACAGGGGTAGGAGGGGGTTATATAATGGGGATTTGTCTAATTTTTTTAGATTTATTTATTTATTATGTATACAGTGTTCTGCCTGCATGTCAGAAGAGGCCATCAAACCTCATTATAGATGGTTGTGAACCACCATGATTGCTGGGAATTGAACTCACGACCTCAGGAAGAACAGCTAGTGGTCTTAACTACTGAGCCGTCTCTCCAACCCCAGCAGATAGATTTTAAAAGGGAAAAATAAAGTTAGTAAAGCTTGAGTGGAATTTACTGTGAACTTACCAGTAGCTTATTTACAGTAGGCAATGTACTCACCTTTGTTTGTTTAATTTTTATTGCATTTTATATAAATTAGAAAATATAGAACTGGACAGTGGTGGCGCATGCCTTTAATCCCAGCACTCGGGAGGCAGAGACAGGCGGATCTCTGTGAGTTCGAGACCAGCCTGGTCTACAGAGCTAGTTCCAGGACAGGCTCCAAAGCCACAGAGAAACCCTGTCTCGAAAAACCAAAAAAAAAAAAAAAAAAAAAAAAAAAAAAAAAAAAAAAAAAGAAAATATAGAACTGGGCAGTGGTGGCGCACACCTTTAATTCCAGCACTCAGGAGGCAGAGGGAGGTGGATCACTGTGAGTTTGAGGCCAGCCTGGTCTACAAGAGCTACCAGGATAGGCTCCAAAGCTACAGAGAAACCCTGTCTTGAAAAACAAAACACACACACACACACACACACACCTATCTGCTAACAGAAGTTCTTAACAATATTTTTTCATCAAGAATTCTGGTCTCTGAGTTGGAGAAAGGGTAAAAGCACTTTCTGTGCAAACATGAAGACCTGAGTTCAAATCCCCATAGCCTATGTAGAAACCTAACTCTGCTCTCGTATGTGCTTGTAACCCCAGTACTATGCTGAGTAGAGACAGGAGGATGCAGGGGCCTGGCTGGCTTTCAGTCTACCTTCAGGTATAGTGAGAGATTCTGTCTCAAAGGAATAAGGTAGAGAGTGATAGAGCAGGATGTCCAACATCCTTCTTCAGACTCAGTATGCACATGACACACACTGCATGCACACACATGCACACACACATGCAATGACATCTGGTCCTGATGAGTTTTTGGTTCCCTTCTAAGAATATTTTGCTTAGAACAAAATTAATAAGACTGTCAGAGCTGAGCAGTGGTGGCGTACACCTTTAATCCCAGCTGTGCCTCCCTAATCAGGAGTCCGGGTGTGAGCCACAAAGTCTCGTGAAGTGCGGGGCATACAGTAGGCCTCAGCAAACGAGAAGAGTGTGGTTCGTCCCTCTATCACAGGATGTCACAGGATGTGCTCAGTGATGGATGTGGCCCCAGGGGAGAAGCTTGTATCCCAGGAGTCTTGCTTCCCTGCGCCCAGCAACCCTTGTCTTGTCTTGCTTTCAGGTGATGACAGAAAGTAGCCACAGCAAGGGGTTTGGCTTTGTCTGCTTTTCCTCTCCAGAAGAGGCAACAAAGGCTGTGACTGAGATGAATGGGCGCATTGTGGGTACTAAGCCTCTGTATGTGGCCCTGGCACAGCGCAAGGAAGAGCGGAAGGCCATCTTGACCAACCAGTATAGGCGGCAGCTGTCGCGCCCTGTCTTGAGCTCCTTCCAGCAACCTACCAACTACTTAGTGCCTGCTGTGTCCCAGGTGACAGTGTGCCTACAGCTCCCACAGGGGCATGGAACTTCACAAATATAGGTTCTGTTGAAAACACCTTGGGCAAGCTGCCCCAACCCCTTGAAGTCTAACTAGCCCCATCTTTAAAGGGGCATAGCATGCTATCTTGTCTTCCAGTCTGTGTGAGGTTCCTGAGTGTTGTATGGAAGGGACTCTGTGGTTAAATGAGTTTGGGAGGTCTTACATTAAGTATTGAAGCCTAAAGTGGGGCAGTGGTGGCACCCGCCTTTAATCCCAGCCTTCAGGAGGCAGAGGTAGGTGGATCTCTGTGAGTTCAAAGCCAGCCTGGTCTACAGAGCAAGTTCCAGGACAGCCAGCGTTATACAGAGATACCTCTACCTCAAGAAAGTAACCTCAATTGCTTTATTGTATACATTATCTTCTCCAGTTATGTCGGAATCCATTGGCTCTCCTAAACAGCCGTGGTGCTTGTAGCATCTTCCCAACTCAGACAGATGCGTCTGCACCTTGGCATGACCTGGCTGTTCGTGTTCTGAGGCGCATGGCTAGGGGAATGACATCCTAGAACTTAGAACAGTAGAAAGATTTGCATGATTGAAGACCACTGGTTTGGTAACATCCTTTAGCAATTGGTTGTGCTATCACGACCTGGAGTAAGTGACATACTTTATCTAGGTCACTGAGCTAGGGTAAGGAACAATGGTTGAAAGAAATCTGCGATCTTACTCTGATCGCAGATCAGAGTAAGGTTTAGGGATAAAGGACACCCTGAGATGGGAGAATGGAGTACTCATGTTAGCTTTGTAGGCCTGAGTTATCTCCTGCAGGGGATAGTGCAGTTCTTGCAGTGGTGACCCTGAGAAGATGCAAAGCGCCTCTCACCTTGGGTCCTCTTCTCCCACAGTCTACAGCACAGGCCGTGTACTATGGTTCTGGCTCCATGGCTCCCATGCAACCTGACCCCAGGTGGACAGCCCAGCCACATGGGCATTCGTGTAAGTAACCCAGCCCTTCTTACATTCAGCAAGGCTTGTGGGTGTGAGCCTCAAAAGAAGAGGCAGTATAGCAGGGCGGTGGTGGCGCACGCCTTTAATCCGAGCACTTGGGAGGCAGAGGCAGAAGGATCTCAGTGAGTTCAAGGCCAACCTGGTCTACCAAGTGAGTTCCAGGACAGCCAGGGCCACACAGAGAAACCCTGTCTCAACCTCCCTGCCCCCATTAAGTGTATAACTCTGGGGCCAAGCCTCACTTTGCATTTCTTAAGAGTTGGTTCCTTCCCTCCTCTGAGCCTCAGTTACCCCTTTCCAACTTGGAACCAAATGAAATGTTCATGTAGCGGTAAGCACTGTGGCAACCCAGATAAGGACACAGTGTGGCTATTGTCACTTATCTCCAAAAGCTACTCTGATTTGGGGCTGAAAATTCTTGCAGAGCAGAGGAAAAAAAAAAAGAAACTCCTTTGGCCAAACTGTTGCTGAGTGGCCTTCTAAGCTCCAAGCTTACACTCAGGTCTCTTGGGACTGAAGTGAGGGATCAGAACTTCAGGGCCTGGAGAGATGTGAGCGGGTTTTGTCATTTGCAGGTTTCTATACAATCTCCCTAGAGTTTTTGGTCTCGGTAAATAGACTCTTTCTCTGCTGTGAATTTCTAGTTCCTCCCCAGCCCTGGGAACTTAGGCCACAGTGTGCTACTTTGACCATAGCCCAAACCCTCTGTTTTTCTCTGTGCTGCCTGCCCTCCAGCTGCCTCAGTGGTCCAGTCTCTAAGCACGGTGCAACACTCCTATATTCACCTTGGCAGTGCCAGCCAGGGCTCCAGCCAGATGCCTCACATGCAGAGCGTAGGTGAGTGTGAGTGAGCGAGGCCGGGATCTGGGATGGAAGAGTGTCAATGGGGAGCAAAATCTTATCACTGGCAGTGGAGGGGAATTTAGATTAGGCTCTGTGGGAACCCTGCTTTCTTGGTGAGCCAGGCCAGCTTTGGAGGCTGTCTGTAACATAAATGACCTTGGGAGTCACTTTATGCCCCTTGCTGATTGCTATCTCTCCTGACTTAAACTTTAAAATAGGGATACAAATAGTAGGCCCATTTTGTTATGAGGATTGGTGAGTTCCCAGATGGAAGGATTCGAGTCCTAGTAAGTATTGAAACTGCTGTGGCTTGAAGAAAAGAGTATCTGTTGGCCAGTATCCTCACATCTCTGTGCTGGCCCTACGTTCAGCCCTGGGGCATCTTTGGGGATTCCACGTGAATGAGCCAGATAAAATCCTTGGTCTTCTGTTGTTGTCAGGCTTCAACATACATGCTCATTGTTATATTTTCCAGCTGTAGTAAAATATGCACAATATAAAATTTACTGCTTTATTATTTTTTTAAAGTTTTATTTTTATTTTCTGTGCATGAGTGTTTGCCTCCATGGATGTATGTGCACCATATGCATGCAGTACCCACAGAGGCCAAAAGAGGGTACTGATACCCTGGAACTAGAGTTACAGTCAGTTGTATGTTGCTATGTGGGTGCTTGGAAGTGAGTCCCAGTACTCTGTAAGAACAGTGAGAGTTTTAGTACTTTCTTTAAATGTTCGTGTTTTATCTGCATGCATATCTGTGTGAGGATGTCAGACCCCTTGAACTGGAGTTATATACTGGTGTGAGCTCCCATGTGGGTGCTGGAAATTGAACCCTGGTCCTCTGGAAGAGCAGGCAGTGCTCTTATCCACTGAGCTATCTCTCCAGCCCCGAGCTTCGCTATTTTTAAGCCCATAGTTTAGTGGCATCCAGTATGTTCCCACTGTGGAGTATGAACTGCAGTATTTTCCACAATCGCCTTTAGAGCCTTCTGGCTTATAAAACTGGATTCCCCATTAGCCAGAGTTCTTCATTTTATCCTTTCTGGCCCCTGAAAAACCACCATTCAATTTTTGGCTCTTCTGAATTTTCAGTGGTTCTTTGCCAAAAGGCTGAGAAGCAATTGTCTTTACGAATTTGAGTATGGTTACTTCATGTAAGTGGAATCGGACTGTCAGTCCTTTGTGACTGGCTTTCACTTAGCACAGTATCCTCAAGATTCAGGGATGTTCCAGCATGTTGCAGTTCCCTGCATATGGAGATTTTGGTTATGCATTCACTTACCTGTTGATGAGCATACAAATTGAGCTCTCTTCCACCTGTGAGCTCTTGTCCATGAATACTGCTACTATAAACACGGATTTACAGCTATCTCCTTGAGACCCTGCTTTCAATTCTTTTGACTACATATCCAGAGCTGAAATTGCTGGATGTGTTTTGTATTGTATTTCTATCATTGCTGTCTACCCGACATTCTTGTCTACAGTACACAAATTTCTTTACTGCTCCACCAAAATTTGCTATCTATTTTTTTTCTAAGTGGCTATTTGAAACCTTCTTCTTATTACTATTTATTTTTTTTTTTACAGTCAACATTGGTACTCAGACTACAGGACCAGGTGGGGAGGGATGCTCTATTCCAGGCCAGCCTCTCCTGACACATAGAGGACGTTCGTCTGCACACAGTACCCATGGGGTAAGGCTGCCTAAGTGTTTTCTCTCTGGTATTTGCTTTTCTTGGCTTATAAAATTTCATTTACTATTATGTGTAATCAGTCAAAGAGCATTCCAACTAACGGGAGAAAGAACCATGGTCACATTTTATTTATTGGTTGCAAACTTTTTGTCTAGGTTATTGCCAAAATGAATTTGAATTTCCTATGAGTATTAGGAGAAGGAATTCTAAGAACACACTGAGTACTGAAGTAATGAGATTAAGCTTCCAAATAGGACTAAAAATGTTAAAATTAAACAAAAGGCTATGTATCTCTTTATTCCCCTCCAAAGGTTTCAAATTCAACATTATTGAAGCATGTCTAGAATTTCAATACATCTTGTTCTAATGATTTCTTGCAAAACGAACAATAGTATTTAAACAGAATACCAGCTTTTAAAGTTAGCAAGATGTAAGAGGGCTGAAGGAGGAGGCAAGAGTTCTAGGCCATCCTGAACTATGCAGGTCTTGTCTCGACACACACGCGCACACACACATGCACCATTGAGATGTATGCTTACTCCTGATGTGTTCGTAAAGCTTGTCAAGAAGAGTGCTTTATTGGGCTCAGAATGGTTAGTGAAGTGTGGCTGTCGTGTGACTGTTTTTGAAGGGCCTTCATTGGTTCACAGCATCTCTGAGCGTAACTTTGTCTTCTAGTCCACACCCCTGTTAGGGGTTCTCTGTCCCACCTGATTGTGCAGACGTTGCTTCCCTCTTCCAGAGGTTTATGTCCACCCGATGGGGTAAGTGTATGAGGCCTTTCCCGTCCATATGGTTAAGGAATGTGTTCCTGGCACCATGTGCAGGTCCAGGAGTCGGCTGTATATGTCCCTGGCCATCAGCCTCTGACTGTGTCCATGCTGGCTGCCGCACCCCTGCATGAACAGAAACAAATGATTGGTGAGTGGCTGGCTGTCCCGTCCTGGGGCAGACAGGAGGGTTGAGCGTTGCCTAGCCTGCCGGGAACAGTTTGAGTGAGGGCAGACTTGGGAGCAAGGTCTAGTTTCCTCACTGAGGTGCGAGGTAGTTTCACCTCAGCTGCCTTGCAAGCCTGTGCCCTCTTGCCTTAGAAAACTAGTGGCTGATGCTCCCAAAGCTTTTTCCAGCTGACTGACTCTAGGCGGGAGACACCTGGATGTGGAACAGGGCCAAGAAGCAGAGTAGGAGAATGCCCTTGGGTTTCTACTGGGAAACGGCCCAGGGTGGCCATTTCGTGTCTTCACACCTCTTCCAGGGGGGTGCCCTGGTCAGATTTCATCTGTCTCCTGGCGCCCACTGCAGGAGGTGGGAAATAACCATGTAGTGGGTAAACACAGGTGGTTCCCTCTGAATTCTGAGCTCCAAGTGCCATTCCTCTCTAGCCCTGGAGTTTCTGACAGGCTCCAGCGAAAGACGGCACTCATGGGGACTGGGGAGATGGCTCAGTAGGTAAGAGTGCTTCCTGTGTAAGCTTGAGGACCTGAGTTTGAACCTCTAGCTCCCATACAGAAGCTGGTCATGGCTGTGCATTCCTGTAACTCCAGAGTTGTGTTACTTCCAGAAGACAGGAAGATGGCAGGAACTTTTTGGCCAACCCAGCTAGCAAAACAGGCAGCTTCAGGGCCAGTGAGAGGCACTGTCTCCAGGGAATAAGGTACAGAGTGATAGAACAGGATACTTGATGTCCTCCTCCGGCCTCCGTGTACACACAGACCTGCACACACACATATCACATGCACACACACACCATGCACGCTCGCACGAATGCACATGTACATGAATGTGATGTTACTAATGTTGGAATGAATGAGCAACCTGTCCCTGGTCGGCACACTCTCCATGACCACACAGACCTTAAGCCCCTTCGCTGAAGGTCCTCATTGCCACGACTCCATTGTTTCCTTAGGTTACCCACTAGGTTGTCACTTTATGTCCCTCAACACAGAAGAACATCACATATGTCTAATGTCTGTAAATAGTGTCACTTCTTTATGGGAAGACCTTTCTATTCCCGCTTAAGCACCCCACTCCGGAGTGTCCCTCCATTCGTTGTCAAGATGGGCAGACACCGAAACTAGGTTGTACTGCTAGAAATACCTGATAGTGGAAGGTAAATTTATGCTGTGTGTTTGCCTCCCACACCCCGAAGTCTTAAGCTGGGATTCCTGTCTGAAATCCCAGTGTGTCCAGTGAGAACCGCTTCTCCCAAATGGAGTCTTGAAACTTAACTGACTTTGCTGTAGATCTCTTCACATATTTCACTCGGCCCTTCCGATTGTCCTCTGAGGCAGGTTTGCGATGCCCACTTCATAGGGGTGGAAAGAGAAGCTTCCAGTAAGGTTAAATGACACAGCTTGGGGTGACAGGTTCTAGGGAGAGATCCCAGACACCCTCGTTGCTTCACTCCATGACTGCCACCACTCCCGGGTGATGGGCTTTGAGGCAGGTGTGTGCATAAGCTCTCAGGTTGTTCCACACAGGGGAGCGTCTCTATTCCCTCATCCACGATACCTGCGCCCCACTGACTGGCAAGATCACAGGCATGCTGCTGGAGATGGACAACCTGGAGCTTCTGTTTTTGCTGGAGTCCCCAGAGTCCCTCCATGCCAAGGCAGGTGGAGGTTGGGTGGCAGTGCAGCCAAGAGGAAGGGCTAGATAGGTTATGGCAGTCGACACCAATCTGCTGGATTTCAGTCGAGGGGTCGCATCTTTGGTCCCTCCACAGACAAGCTCTCTGACTGTATAGAGCCATGTCCAGCAGTGGTACCTCTATTTGAGAAGGTGGTAGTGGGGCTGGGATCTTATAAGTGGCAGAGTACGAGGGCTCCATGAATCCTTTACCATGCTGAGGCAAGGGAAGTCATGGCTCTTCTGGGGCCTTATTGGGCAACTGCTCTAAGCCCCTCTCTTTCTTGTGTCCCTTAGATAGAAGAGGCGCTGGCAGTGCTGTGGGCGCATCAGGAACCGGAGTCAGCAGAAGGCAACAGGAACTGAACACAGGGGGTGCCTGGGGATGGGAGGACCCACGGCAGAGCAGCTGAGTTGCTCTCAGGAGACCCTAGAGAACACCCCGCGGAGGCTGACATTCAAATACTCACTGTGAAGTGTTGGTGGCTTTGTCTGAAGCGCCGAGGAGTTCGGTGAAGCTGACCGAGTCACAGGAGACATACACAGTAACTGGAGTGTTCTCATGCCAGGTGTCCTGCCAGGCCTCAAGGTTTACTGGCTGGCTCCGTTCTGCTCGTCTGGAGGCCTGGCCTGCTGTGAGTCAGTCTACCTTCTTAAGACTGGGTGTCTTATATACTTTGGGAACATTCTTTTTCCTTGCCCCAGTGAGAATGGAACCTGCACTCCCTTGACTTCCAAGTACAGCGTTTCTGCTCGCGGTTCTAAGGTCCCGTGAATGCTAACTTATTTCCTGAGTGGTCTCTCTGTTCTCAAACTTTAGATGTGGAATGAAGGCTGAGCAGTGTCCACTGCTTAATTTTTCTTTTGTATATTAAAAAATGCTGCAAAATCTGTCTTGCCTCCCAGGAGGCTTTCTTGTGTCTGAGGGAGGGTGGGGCAGAGAAAAAGATTTACTGGATTGGAACTTTGGCTCTAAGGAATTAGAACCAGAACTCCAAACAAGTGCCGAAATACACAGAAAGCGTGCGTATTAGATTAAGAGCCCTACCAGGAGCTGAGCTCAGGTGTATGAAAGCTCCAAACTACAAACTGGCCATCAACAGCACATGGTTAAGTGGGGACCATCATGCAATGGACTGAACAAATGGACTAAAGCTCCAGGCAGCCATATCTGAAGTATGTGGCATTTCTGCAGGTCAGGTAAATACCACAGAAGTCAGCAATTGCATGTAGGTCTCAGCTGACCAAATGTTGTGTAATGCAGTTAGGAATCCCATAGAAATATACTAGATAAACATATTAGATTTAGGGTTTCCACCCCTAAGTAGGGAGCTCCCAAGGTTCTTCAGGGACGTTCGTACTCACCTCCTTAAGGGGTTCAGACCTCAGCTCCCTGTTTTCCCCAGACCCATGTGCCCAAAAAGCAGTGGTGAGAGTACACTGGTTCATTGATACTGTCACAAGTTCACTAGAACAAACCCACCAGGGTCCTGCTAGTCTTTGTTCCCTCCCCAGTGAAGGCTATTTTAAACCCCTCACGCCTCCAGTCTCCAGTCCACTGCTCTTGCGCAGCTTCTCCCTTTCTCTTCATATGCTCAATGCTGGCATTTTTTTTTTTTAGGCCTGACCCTCACTCTTCTCCTCTCTCCACGTTCTTCTCCATACCTAATTTACAACCCCAATTTATTTATTTATTTAATGTGCACTAGCATGCATGTCCATGTGAGGGTATCAGATCCTCTGGAATTGGGAGTTACAGACAGAATGTAATCCACCATATAAACAAATTGAAAAATAAAAACCACGTGATCATCTCATTAGATGCCAAAAAAGCTTCCGACAAAATACAACATCCCTTCATGATAAAGGTCTTGGAGAGAGCAGGGATACAAGGAACATACCTAAACATAATAAAGGCAATATTCAGCAAGCAAACAGCCAACTAAATGGAGAGAAACTCCCAGCAATCCCACTAAAATCAGGAACAAGACAAGGTTGTCCACTCTCTCCATATCTATTCAATATAGTTCTTGAGGTCCTAGCTAGAGAGTAAGACACCAAAAGGAGATCAAGGGGATACAAACCAGAAAAGAAGTCAAACTCTCACTATTTGCTGATGATATGATAGTTTACATAAGCAATCCCAAAAATCCTACCAAGGAACTTCTACAACTCATACTTTCAGTAATGTAGCAGGATACAGGATTAACTTAAAAAAAAAAAATTAGTAGCCCTCCCGTACACAGATGATAAATGGGCTGAGAAAGAAATCAGAGAAACATCACTCTTCACAATAGCCACAAACAGCATAAAATATCAGGGAGTAACTCTAATCGAACAAGTGGAAGACTTGTATGGCAAGAACTTGAAATCTTTGAAGAAAGAAATTGAAGACACCAGAAAGTAGAAAGACCTCCCATGCTCTTGGGTAGGCAGAATTAATATAGTAAAAATGGCAATCTTACTGAAAGCAATCTACAAATTCAATGCAATGCCATCAAAATCTCAGCAAAGTTCTTCAAAGGCCTCAAAAGAGCGGTACTCAACTTCATTTGGAAAAGCAAAAAACCCAGGATAGCCAAAACAATCTTGAGCAATAAAAGAACTTCTGGAGGCATCACAATCCCTGACTTCAAACTCTACTACAGAGCTACAGTACTGAAAATAGCCTGGTACTGGCATAAGAACAGACAGGACGACCAATGGAACCGAATAGAAGACCCGGATATCAATCCACACATCTTTGAACACCTGATATTTGATAAAGAAGCAAAAAATATCAAATGGAAAAAAGAGGTGCTGGCATTACTGGATATCAACATGTAGAAGAATGAAAATAGACCCATATCTATCACCATGCACAAAACTCAAGTCCAAATGGATCAAAGACCTCAACATAAAGCCAGCCACACTGAACCTTATAGAAGAGAAAGTGGGAAGTACACTTGAACGCATTGGCACAGGGAATCACTTCCTAAATAGAACCCCAGCAGCACAGACACTGAGAGAAACAATTAAGAAATGGGACTTCCTGAAACTGAAAAGCTTCTGTAAAGCAAAGGACATGGTCAACAAGACAAAACAACAGCCTACAGAATGGGAAAGATCTTCACTAACCCCACATCAGACAGAGGTCTAATCTCAAGAAATTGGACACCAAAAGATCACATAATCTAATGAAAAAATGGAGTACAGACCTAAACAGAGAACTCTCAACAACAGAGGAAATCTAAAATGGCTGAAAGATACTTAAGGAAATGTTCAACATCCTTAGTCATCAGAGAAATGCAAATCAAAACAACTCTGAGATTCCATCTTACACCTGTAAGAATAGCCAAGATCAAAAACACTGATGACAACTTATGCTGGAGAGGGTATGGGGAAAAGGGAACACTTCTGCACTGCTGGTGGGAATGCAAGCTGGTACAGCCCCTTTGGATGTCAGTGTGGCGATTTCTCAGAAAATTATAAAACAACCTTCCTCAAGACCCAGTAATACCACTTTTGGGTATATATCCAAAGGATGCTCAATTGTGCCACAAGGACATGTGCTCAACCATGTTCATAGCAGCTTTGTTTGTCATAGCCAGAACCCGGAAACAACCTAAATTCCCCTTGACCTAAGAATGTATAAGGAAAATGTAGTACATTTAGACAATGGAGTACTACACAGCAGAAAAAAAATAACATCTTGAATTCGGCAGGTGGATGGAGCTAGAAAGCATTATTTTGAGTGAGGTAACCCAGACACAGAAAGACAGTTATCACATGTACTCACTCATAGGTGGTTTTTAAACATAAAGCAAAGAAAGCGCCAGCCTACAACCCACAATCCCAGAGAACTTAGACAACAATGAGGACACTAAGAGAGACTTACATAGATCTAATCTACATGGGAAGTAGAAAAAGACAAAATCTCCTAAGTAAACTGGGAACACGGGGACCTTGGGAGAGGGTTGAACGGGGGCGGGGGGGAGAGCAGGGAGGGGAGCAGAGAAAAATGCAGAGCTCAATAAAAATTAATTAAAAAAAAAGTTACAGATATTGTGAGCTGCCATGTGGGTACTGGGAATTGAACCTGGGTCCTCTGGAAAGGCAGCCAGTAATCTTAAGCGCTGAGCCACCTCTCCAGTTCCCTACAACTCTACAACCCCATTTTCAATCATACTTGGTTGAGAAAGCTCCTGGACCACAGATCTTATGCCCTATTTACCTTTAGTTCTTAAGATTCTCAGCAACAAGTCCAATTCACTAAAGCCATGTTTATGGCTTAGAGCTCCCTCTCCCTCTGGTTTTGTCTTCAAGTGTTCTCAGGAAAGTTGCCCACCCTCATTCTATTCTAAACCAAGTTCTCCCCACTCACTGTCATTTCCCTTCCCTCTTCTTCCATGAGCAATCTATCCATCTCACCCCCACCTCTTCAATTCTTTCTATCTACAACCAGGTAATGTCACTCTCCACAAAAACTTGGTGACCTGAGTTTGACATCTGGAACTCATGAAAGGTAGGAGAGAAACAACTTTACAAAGTTGCTCTCTGATGTCCACAGGTATAGACTGTGGCACATACATGCTATTAATGGATACCCACTATGTGCACATTTCAGGCATTCACTTGTTGACGATTCATTAAATTTTGGCTTCTGTGAATGCTGCGACAAACATGGATGTACAGTTGTCTCTAAGGAGTGGTAACTGCTAGGTGTTCCCCCCCCCCTTTTAGAGACAGGTTCTATGTTTATCCCCATAACTCACTTTGAGGGACCCCTGTACTGATTTCCACAGCGGACAGCTTTCCCCTTTACTTTTTATGGTGCGGGGTCTTGAACCCAGGGCCTTGTGCATGCTAGACAAATGCTCTATCACTGAGCTATATCTCTAGCGCTTAGCTTTTTCTTCTGATCTCAGTCCATGCTGTACTTACCTTTACCTCATCATGGAGACAGGCAAGACAATAGTTGAATGCTGGACAGCTTCTCCACGATGCCTAAGTCAGGTGCAGCTTTATACTCAGGCCGCTATCTGATTAACCGTCTTCTCACAGGGCCACCGCCCTGAGAGCAGGGACTGCTTGTGTTACCCTGTTTCTCTTGGACTATACACAATGCCTGGGCTGTTCCAAAAATTTGCTCAGTAAACAGATGAATGTCCAAAAACCAGTGGCTGTTTTTCTCATAGATCATTCTATATTAATAAGGAAATAAGTGAAAATATATTTAAATTAACATTTCTTTTACAGGGTTGAAATTCAGCAATAGGAAAGGTACATGTAAGACGTAGCTTGCTTTTATTTTCTAGTTTGTGCTACAGTCAGCATAGCACAACAATTTTTATCACTACTGAGTTTCTGGTGCAAGGCTGAGAAGACAAACATGCAAAAGCCGATTGTACAGAAGAAAATCTTTTAATGCAACAGCAACACACAGTTCAATAAAATCAGTTCAATTAACTTCAACATATTAACAACAACAACAACAACAAAAACAAAGAAGCCTGAGGGGCTGCTGTTGGGGGAAAGGTCAGTTCCTGCTCAGACTGGAGGGACACGAATCTCAAGGAGGCCTCTCTCCCCATCCCAGGAGGAATCTGGGCTCTTTGAACAGTGTAGGGAGCTCCATACAGAAGGCAACAGCACAGAGCCTCCAAGGGTCAGGCTCTGCCTTCCCACAAAGGGCCTGGACTAAAGGCACTGGGGCTCAACACAGGACACTGTGCCAAGGACAGGGTGCAGACAGCAGCTGTACCCTTGGGGAAATGGCAGCCTTGGAGAACCAGCTCAACAGGCCGCTTTGGGTGTAGGTAAGCCAGCACTTTAGCCTGTCAACACTACCCTCCCAGCTCAGATTAACTGAAGAGGTGTGGGACCTCAGGACACCACAAGGGCAACAATCCGTCTGCGGCACATCTGGGTCATGACAATCGCCAAGTACTTTGTTGACAAGGACCAGGCAAAAGCAAGGGGATGAGCCCAGGGCTATAGCTTCACACTTTAGCTCAATGGGGACCTTTCTGAAAAAAATGTCCTGTGCTTGTCAGTAAATGGACTTAATTTGAACAAGCGAAGCTTCTCAGGTGGAAGGCTGCTACCTCTCCAAGGGGCCAAAGTGGGGTTGCTTTTGCACTCCCTTAAGGGCATGCTGGGTTTTGGGGGCAGATGCAGGGGAGGCCCCTAGCTTCTCTGGGAAGGTCATGTAGAGGGTTCCTGTTGTCCTCTTGGGGTTTTAGTTCATGTTCTGGTTGACTTCCTGCCGTAACTTCTGTGCAGGGCCATTCCTGGGTTCAATTTGTAGGAGGCTGCTAATATCTGCAAGGCTGGATTTATAGTCCTAGGAAAGAGAAAAGAGGAGTTGGGAAGGGACGGAGGAGGTGAGAACCAGCTGGAGAAGCAGGAGGTGGTTTTCAAACCCTAGACTGGAGAGAAGGCAGTGCCCAGGAGACAGAACATAGCAAGTGCCACTTCACTTGGTACACCAAGAGCCAGCGCCAGCATACATCTCTGCAGTTATGGTTGGGCCTCTGGGCAGGGATCCTTTACCTTCAGTGCCTTGTAGGCTTGAGCCCGTCTGTAAAACGCTTTCACATTCTTTCCATCCAGCTTGAGGGCTTCTGTGCAGTCCTTTACTGCCTCCTTGTACTGTTTCAGGACCAGATGGCAGAGTGCTCTGATGTGGAAAGACCATTGCAGAAGCTCAGTCACCTGTGGATCTCCACATGCAAGATGGAAGCAGCTGGGGATGACCTGATTTGCTAAGCACCCATTCTGTGCTGTTGCTTTCCGCCCCAATCCTCTCAAGTCTAGCCTTACCTCCCAAGATGGAGGCTTATGTGTGCATGTGATTGCCACATGTGTGCTGGTGCCTAGGGAGGACAGAAGGTGTTGGATCACCTGGAGTTAGAGTTACAGGTGGCTGTGAGCCACCATGAGGAAGCTGAGAACTGAAACCCGGTCCCCGGGAAGAGCAGCCGGTGTTCTTAACTCATGAGCCATCATGTCTCCAGCTCCCTAGCCTTTTTTGCATATGCGAAGGCTATGAGAAGCTTCATCACTGGCTTAGGAGTCAAGGGACTTGTCCAAGGCCTACTAGTGAGGGACAGAGCTGGAGTTCAGACCAGTGGGTCTGAAGGAACCGTGAGCCAGGCCTTGCACACTTCTGCCATTCACCACCCCGCATCAGGTTCTTTAAGCAAAATTCCCAAAGACTTTGAAATGTCTCACAATAAAATGTGGAAAATACCCACTGTGATTTCTCATCATCCAAGCCTGGTCCTTTCTTCAAAGACAATCACTAGAAGGAAGCTGTCACCTTGTCCCCTCACCACTGTTTCAGTGGCCACAGAGCACTCACTAGTTGGATATGACATCATTTGTTTTACCAAATACCTCTCTGCAAGTATTTCCACTGTTTCCAGCATGTTAAGTATAGAATGTTGCAGTAAACTCCCTTGGTGAAGAGGCTGATAAATCAAGAGACACCAACAGCTCAAGTTCTGCTATTGCCAGGCACTCTGAAAAAGTTACCAAGAATCTCTTTTCCTATAACTGTAACACACCTGGGCCTCAAATTTTAATTTCTGTGATGGAAGAAAATGGTATTTTAGTTACTTTTTTCCTGGTCCTGCTGGGCACCACACCCAGGGCCTTGTGTTGGTTGCTATAAGCATGAAAAGCTGAGCATCTTTATATAAGGTGTTCTAATATAAAACCAAAGCCATCCAATTTATCCTTACTACTTCTGTGGCGTTTTCCTTCTGCGCTGTAAGGTAATCAGCTTGTAGGCGCTCCCACAATTGTTTTGTTTTTACATTTGTCTTGTGTTCTTCTAAAACTTTATTTGAAAACACAGAGAAGAATTTGTATTTAACCCCCACATAGCCAACCCAACCTTATTCACTGAATGATACCTCTTCTCCCCACACTTAAACTAAATGTTTTTTATTTTTTTTCTGATAAATTCTGGAATCATCACAGCTAAAATGCAAACACAAAACAAAAATCTGACTGGGCTGGAGTACAGGTCAGTAGCGGCAGGGTGCTGGCCTCACATGGACGGGCCCTCAGTGTGATGCCTGGCGCTGCAAACCAGCCCAAGGGGAAAGACCGCATTTTAAATGAGCATATGATGAACGAAGGGAAGTGTAGCCAGGTACGTTTGCTTAAAGAACAGTATGTAAACAAAATTCTTCCAAGCCATGGCAAAAATACAATATTTGTTTAGAAGAATGAGCTAAGGGGTATCTTGGAGCATCAAGGCCAAGGAGCTTAGAGAAAGGAAGGAGTTAATGCCACAAACACGGAGCAAGTGGGTCGCAAGCTTCCTTTACCAGTTAGCCTAACACAGGAAGTACCTTGGTTCAATCAGCTCAGAAAGTCACAGGCCCAAATTCGATCCAAAATTTAAACTAAAAGTTCTCTTTTCAACTCTTAAGAAGCAAAACCAAACATGAGTGAGCTAAATCTACTTAATTTCTTATATCATTTCCTGTGAACAGGGTTTCCACGGTTCACTGAAAAAACACTAGCTGATTTCAGAAAGCTGCCTCAGCCTCTGCACAAGTGTTTCAGTAGGTGCATCAAAGCACCTTACTACAGTGTGAAACATGATTTTTAAATTTTCTTCAACTAAAAAAAAATTGTCTATGTACATGATATGTGCATGTGGGTGGGTATGCCATGGCATACATGCGGAGTCAGCTTTCTCTTTCCACCTTTATTACATGTGGGCTCTGGGGACCAGAACTTGTAGACTTGTGTGGCAAGCACCTTTACCTGCTGGGACATCTCACTGCCTGGAAACACATTTTATCTTAAAAGTTTCCTAAGGAACAAGGAGGTTCTATCTGATCAAAGATTTTTGGAAAAGATTTATTGTCTTTGTGTCTGCATGTGTTTATGTGTACCATGCATGGGCAGGTGCCCAGGGAGACCAGAAGAGGGCACTGGATCCCAGGAATAGAAGTTATAGGTAGCTGTGAATTGTTCAATATGACACTAGGAACCATGTTCTTTACCTCAGCCAGCTCTCCAGCTCCCAGATTAAAGATGTTCTACACTGGCCAGGCGGTGGCAGTGCACACCTTTAATTCCAGCGCTCAGGAGGCAGAGGCAGGCAGATCTCTGTGATTTTGAGGCCAGCCTGGTCTACAGAGTGAGTTCTAGGACAGTTAAGGCTGTTACACAGAGAAACCCTGTCTCAAACCATCCCCCCAAAGATGTTCCATAATGAATGCATGTGGGTATGGATAATAAATGTGTGGATGAGACACGGCCTCTTGTTGACTATATCTAGTCTCTGACAGTACAACGAGTGGGTTTCACTGAAGCCAGATTCCAGTTCTGCACCACCATGTAAAGGCTGTCAGAGCTTAGACAGTGCCTTGATTTTCTCAACTTTAAAAACCAGTAATACCTGTCGCCACCTACACCGCTGAGCATCAGTGTAGAACAGTAAGTCCCACTCAATAGTGTGTGTGTGTGTGTGTGTGTGTGTGTGTGTGTGTGTGTGTATGTACACGTGTGCTCTGTCTCTGCCACCTACACCACTGAGCACCAGTATAGAGCAGCGAGTCCCAAATAAAGGGGGAGAGGTGCTTTGGCTCTTGGGCTTTCACTCTCACTGCTCCCCAATAGCAGTTCCTGCTGCAGAGCCTGCTACAGGCACAAGGGTCTGCACTCAGTCAGACCGTACCCTTTCTTCCTATTCTAGCCAGACAGTTAGGTACTCGACTCGCTGGGCTCTAGGTCAGCCATGGGCAGAGAGCAGGCTAGGGAGCTGTGTTGACCCTGAAAGCTTAAAATTCTGGGATGAGGGCTAGAACAGATAATGAAGATGACTGTTGAGCATCTCTTTAATCTCCACCCCTTTATAGGTGCCACTGTCAATTCCTTGCTCAGTATTGAAGTAGGTGGGAATGCACATGACTACCTGAAAAGGACCCAAACCCCTCCATAATCAGGAGTCCAAGTATTCTCTGAGCTACATCCCAACCCCTGGAGCCCACGGGAGGCCAACACTCCCCCAGTGAGCCACACCCCAGCCTTCAGAAAAGCCTTGAGAATCCCCGAGGCCAGCAGCTGCGCAGAAGATACCTGTTGCTGTACGTGGCAGATTCCAGGCTACTAAACAAGAGGCTTTCACTGTACTTCTCAATAGCTTTCTTATGGTTGCCCTTCTTTACAAGCTCATTGCCTTCTTCCTTCAGAACTTTGGCTCTCTCCATATCCCCAGCAGAAGGCACTAGACACAAATCCAGAGAGGAAAAAACCATGGATCAGGGGCTCAGATGAGATCGGCATCATCTGTTTTAAGCCAGGGACTGCCTGGGCGGCTGCAAGCCATTCTTTCTGACTACTCAGTCCCCTAATTAGTGGCTTCTAGTCAATTAAAGGTTTTCATTAGAAGATGGAGACTTACAAACACACTTACACATGCATATCATATACATGATAAAAAGCAAGCCAGGTTTACTCATAGCACTGCCACTGGGTAGCTGGAATGTTCTGCATAACCCACTTAACTTCAGTACCCCAGTTTCCTCCCCAGTGTGAAGGGCTATGTCAGGATCAGCTGTGAGAATAACACCAAGGAAATGGAGAACAGCCTACAAACTTAATAGAGGCATCCAGTAAAGGAAGGCTATGCCTTCTAGGTTTCAGAAAGGGGCTGAAGACGGCTTGACCTGTTTTGCTGTGAGTATCCACTTTCACCCGCCACACGCAGCTCTGCTCCAGCCCTTAAGGGGAGAGAGCGGTGCTTTAAGGTCCTTCGTTGTGTGGCTCCAATTAACTGTCCCAGCCTCATTCCACAGCATCACATTTAATCTTTAAAAACCATCACGGTAAACAGTCAATATTTACAACCAGGGCAAAGTTGTGGGAATAAAATTAGCGCCCCAACTCATCCCCTGCTTAGGAGTTATTACTAGGATCCAAAGCCCTGTGGATCCTCCTCATCCCACCCACTCTTGAAAGAAACTATTCTAACTCTGTCCTTCCCCCTCCCATAAGCTAACTATCTCAATCTACATAAACTACATCTATGGATATAAAATCACCCATAGGCCACTTGCCATGGAGCTTCATAGAAGGAAGAAGTATTTCTATATAGTCATTTATGGCTTGGTTGTTTTCCCCTCAACATCCTATTCCTGAGATTTGTCTGTGTTGATAACAGATATGTAGTTGATATATTTTCACTCCCAAAATTCCAGGAAAGATTTGTCCCCTGTTCTGTTTGTGGAGACCTGGGTTATTTCTAATTTTGTTTTGCTATTAACAAACATTCTGTGGTGAACATTCTGTAGGGTGGATGAATACAGACTATTTCACCTGGGCTCTGAAATATTCTCCCCCCCCCCATGTTTATTTATGCATTTCCCTTCTCTAGTTCCTTCCATTGCCTCTGCCCCCAATTTTCTTCCTTAATGACCTCATCTTTTACGCTCCAGCTCAAGATATCACTTTTATCACCTACCTGCCCCAGTGTGAACCTTGACTTCTCAATTTAAACTTTCCAAACACTAACAATTCCATGGCACCTGCTTTTCCTCCATGTATATTAAAGCATCATCACCATAACTCATTTTCTCACTAGGCCAGGAGCTCCCTTAAGGGTCAAGTTGTCCCCTGTGCTCCACTGCTCAGCACAGGGCTTAGAACACATGGTTCAGTGATCTAGAGGAGCAAATACAGTCAGGTACCTTGAGGCCAGCTAGTTCATTAGCACTCTGTAATCTCCTTCTCAAAGTGGAGAACAACTACCTGGCTCCCATATGCTGTACAGGGAGCTTCCTGCAGAAAGGAGTAATGAGTGCCCTCTTTTCTCTTATCGATAAAAGAGCCCTATCCCCGTCCCTTCTGTACTCCCGTCTTGACTCATGCTTGCTAGCCCGGGACAGTTCTCCTGGACCATTAGTGAGAGCTTCCCAGCAGACAATCTCCTGAGCGGTTGCCCAGCTGACTATCTGCTTATTCACCCTTCTCCAGGGTCACCCAGGACAAGTGCTCTCAGGGAGGCAGCATTTTCTAGTTATGGGGCTGCTCCAAGGGAGACGGGGCTGAGACAGTTACTTCATCTCCTGGTCACAGAAGTCGGGGACCAATTAATTAGACCAGGACACTGGGAAAATATAAGTATATAGAATAAAGTATCTTTTAAGTAGTGAGCTGAAAAAACAAAAGAACTAGTGAGTTGTGGGGTAGGGAAAAGTGGGATGGGTTTTGGAATGACACATAATTACGAGCCAATACATTTTCTTCATTATTTTGGAAGTTCCTGTTCTTGTAATCAAAAACACTCCAAGTACTGCTAGAGAATGAGAGCTAGCACTTGCACCAGTGTGCCAGGCTAGGTTTACACATCTTGTATTACTTAAGCCTTTCACTGATGACATCACTGTACAGTCAAGGAGACAATTTCTAAGAAGCTGGACCTTTTAATCACGTTTTTCACTTCATTTATTTCCTAACAGCTAAACGAGGCCAATTTCTAGAAGGCTACTCTAAACTTCTTAGAAAGAGCTCACCTCTGCTCTTGGTAGTTGTAGTTTCTTTGGATTTGTTTTTAGCTGTCTCTTTGTGATTCTCCGAAGGCAAGGAATTCCATCTCTTCTGGGCTGAAACTGGCACCACAGGAATAGGGGGCAGCTTCAGGCGCCAGTCAGGCCCAAGTGAGTCCATGAGAGCTCTAGTGATTCTGGAAGAAAAGGCGGAGTCACAGGTAGTATCTCACCAGCTCACACCCAGGAGATGGAGGCTCCTTCACAAGGCAGGTCATACCCCCCCCATTCCCCATCGTATTTCTCACATGCTCTAGCAGATGAACAGAGCCTACTACCCATCAACTCCTTCTTAGATCTGACACCACAGGACACTTTCCCTTAGCCTGGCTGCCATACGTGAATTTTAAGGTCCGCTGCTACTTGTTAAAGATAAACTTTACATATACACCCCCAAGAAAGGATCCCATTAAAAATATATACATATTTTCTCAATGAAACTAGTACAAAGCATGCAAACACTTATTTGCTTACTGTTCAGATTTTAAGTGTCAACCTTGGCCCATTCAGCAATATTAAAAATCCTCAGTGGTTCCCATTTGCAGGCTAACATGGCCGGTGAGCTCTGGCTCTCTCCCTCCTCTCCATTTCTATTGTGTGTCACACCAACCCTGGTTCTTGGGCTGGCTCAGTGGTCGAGTGTTTGCCTAGCACATACAAGGCTAGGTTTGATCCTCAGCACTGCAAAAACAAGCGAGCAAACAAGCTTCCCCCTCTTGACCTTTATTATGCACATCTTTCCTCTGCTTCCGTTTCCCATTCCTACTCTGGAGATCTAGCTAACTCCTGCTTATTTCATTTTCAACTTAAAATGGTGTTCTTTGCCCATGATGTCCATGTTGTTAATGGAAATGGATTTTCGGCACCTAATACATCACCTGGCTCTCACCAAGACACAGTGTGTCCTAATTGAGTGAATAAAACTCCTACAGCCATGTTCCTATGTTACAAGAATAAAACAACACAAACTGAAACTACAACAAATTCATAGCCTCTTACTAGGCTTTGGAGCAGTTTCCTGCTTGGCTCAGCTATCCCAATTTTTTTGCAACCCTATTCCCTAACATTTTTTCAAAGCATTCTTTCTTAAACACCAAATAAAAACCCGCCTGCCTGGGTGCTTGAGGTGGTTAACCTTAATTGTAGGTGCTGGAGAGATAACTCAGTGTGTTAAGAACACTTGTTTGGTTTCCAGCACCTACATGGTGGCTCACAACCACCCGTAATTCCAGTTCCAGGGCATCCTCCTTTGACCTCTGAGGGCACCAGGCATGCAAACACTCATATTCATAAAACAAACACACACACACACACACATACCCTCAATTGTCACCTTGATGGGATCTAGAACCAATCCCAGCAAAGGAACAAGCCTGTGAGGGATTATCTTGATTAGGTTAACTGATGTGGGAATACCCACTCCCTCCCTGAGCTTGGTTCCTAGACTGCATACAATGGAGAAGCCAACTGAGCATCAGCACTGACCACTTACTTCTTCATCTACTTCTTTTTGTGGCTGGAGAACCAAGCAAGTGGGTGTTGGAACCAAGACCACCTGCTTCTTAACTGCAGGTGCAATGTGAACAGTTGCATCAAGCTCCTGCTGCCTGCCATGATGGACTGGATCCTTTAACTGGGGGCCAAAATAAGTCTTTGACCTTTACAAGGCTTTTGTCAGGGTACCCCATCACAGCAACAGGAAACGCAGTTCAGATGATGTTCAATCGTCCCTACTTCTCTCCTGCCACACAGAGCCAACTGTTCCATGTAAGTTATGGGTCCCATCCCTGCTTCTCTCAGGGAGCTGACCTGGGCAGGGCTGCATCTTTCTCTTCCACCTGCATCATGTCTCCCAAGTGACTCCTCCCCTGGACATCCCTTACCAACCCAGCTATACTGCTGTCTCCCTTCATAAGGACATAACTACGTTGGAACTGCCATCTGCTTCTGAGATCACTGAAGTGCTTCTCTCAGCTTCACTAGTGACTTCACTATGAAAAGCACCTTCTGGTCTCCTTCCCAGCCATGAATCTCATGCTGCTCATGTTTCCTGGAGCCACCTGTGCTGGTCACTCCCACACTTAACACTGCACTGACTACACTGAGCCTGTGCAATACTGACTAGTACTCCCACCGAGGCCAAGAGCTGTGTAAGGACAAAGTTACGTCTCATGCAGCAGGTCCTTGTGCAAAGTTTGGCACAGAACTGGTAGTGTTTGATGAATGACAAAAGACTCAAAGAGAAAACTGGGTTGACAAAAGTCAACCAAGAAACCAAACATAGACCACATTAGGTTATTACTTTGGGGCTTGGCTTCCTAGCAGCCCACATGAACGTGAATCATGATCAAATATACAAACAAGGATCTAGGAGAAAAAAAACTAGTCATGGCTCAGGAGACCAGAGAGATGCGTTCACACTTACAATATCCCATCCAGCAGCTCCTTGTGTTTCTTACTTTCCAGTGAGAGTTAGCCCTCTGAACACAAGTGGGGTCTGAATCTCCTTTCAATTTTGCTATCCTCCACTGAGCCTCCTACACTTTAAAAAGATCTCAAAAATATTAGTGCATGAACAAATGTGCACATGCAGACAAAAACAACCATCAATCTCAGTAACTCTGACTTCACTATTTTTAACTAAGTATATTTGTATGAGTCTGGAGCGTGAGTGCCCATGGATGCATCAGATTACTCTGGAACTAGAATTATAGAAGGTTGTGAGCTGTCCAATGTAGGTGCTGAGAATTAAACTCAGGTCCCCTGCAAAAGCAGTGAGCACACAATCTGCTAAATACAGCAGCAGATTATCCCTATATACTGTCGACAATAAGAGTTTTCCAAGTCTCTGGGGCCAGCCTGGTCTACATAGTGAGTTCCAGGACAGCCAGAGCTACATAGCGAGACTGTCTCCAAAACAAAGAAACAAACAAGACTTTCCCCAATAAATGGAGCACAAGAGATGCTTGTCATATAAACATTAGGGCCTGATTCTGACCACTGAACATTTGAATAAGAAGCTCAGCATGATAGTTTATGTCTGTAATAATCCCAGAGAAGCAGACAGGAGGGTCTCTGGAGGTTGCTGGCCAGTTAGTTTAGCCAAACTGATATGCTTTGTCAATGAGAAACTGTCAAAAAATATGGTTGGGAGTGATAAAGGAAGATACCCATCAACCCATGGCCTCTACATGTGTACACACGTACACACACACACACACACACACACATTTTTCAAGCAAAGTTAAAGGGACCACACTCAGAAAACAACTGAAGTAGCCAAGGCCAATCAAGGGAGCTGATTTCATGTTCTATGGAGAAGTTCTACAGTACACTGGGCTTACCTGTTGATGCCTTCCAAGGCTGATGCCACACTGTTATCAATTTGCAGCACAGTCTTATAGTCGACATAAGCCAGTGTGTACTTCTCCAGGGCTTCATATGCAGATGCTCTTCGCAGCAAGGGCTTGATACTGAAGGGAACCAAGGCCAGCGCTCTAGAACAGGATGCAAAAATGTCACCTGTCTGCTAGACCAACAGGGTTCCCCAACAGTGAACTGATTCAGGCAGGGTCAAATGCTGCAGTCAGCATGAGTTGAATTTCTGGCAGAAAGCACCATTTCTGGGATAGGTAGGGAATCCTCAACTTAGACGGAAAGGGAAAGAAGGCAGAGACCCACTCATGGAATATTATGTGCATCTCTCAATTTTTATGCCCTCCACCCCCAGCCCAATGAAAAGTAGGAGTCTCACAGTTTTCACATTGTGGTTGGCATTGTAACTACACTATCAATAGCCATGGGATCCCAGGCAAATCACTTTATCATCCCAGTCTTTGGCGACTCATTCTGCTCTGGGAAGGAGGATAAACTTACCATCAGAGTGAATACCCTGTGAAAGAGAAAAAACCTAGCAGACTCCGTGAGTGTGCCTCTCTCCCTATTCTTCCCATGCATGTAAAACAGCATCACATCTAGGATTAGCCAGATGAACCCAGTTAGCAGACTAGTTTATGCTAGTTCAGCAATGATGAACAAAGGCTAGCTGGAAGAATGGGATAGGAAAAACTGTCCAATGTCCTGTACAACTGTTACTGACAGATTTTTGCTTCTTTCTTTCTCTTGCCCCTCATCTACCACCTCCTTTTGAGACAGGGTCTCACTATGTAGCCCTGGCTGGCCTGGAACTCATATAGAACAGGCTAGCCTTGCTCTCACAAAGATCTGCCTGCCTCTACCTCCTGAACACTGGGATTAAAGGTGTGTCCCACCATTTCTGCTTCTTTAGATGGTTGGTTAACACCTGTTCCCTTTTATTCTTCCCTCCCACATCATCCCAGGAAAAGACCTGAGCAAGTCAGTCCTGATAACTGTATCTTACCTCACTCAAAGTCACAGAGGTTTTACTGCCTACCTCTAACTTCCTATCCTACCCCATTCTCAGAAGCACCGAGCCAAAACTCAAAAACAACAAGGACCTAGTAGGGCCTGTCATTCTAAATGGCCTGATATTTAGTGACACTTTATAAGATCTGTCACAGAGAGAAATGGTGGGATTCTTTTCAAAGAAGAAACCTGGCTTGCTCTCTGAAAACTCTCAGGCATTCCAGAGCCTCCCTGGGCCACTTACGAAGTGCAATCTTTGATGCAGTCTGTGCAGTTCCCATCCTTCAAGTAGCACGCTGCACGGTTGGAGTACAGAACGCTTTCTTCCTCGGGGTCTGCAGAACCTGCCCAGATGGAGGCAGGAAGAGCAAGATCATGAGTTGGGAGATAGATGTAAGAAGACACAGGGATGCACCTCACACCTGGAACTCTCTAGGCTTTGGGAAAAGGCAGCAGAGGTATTGTAGCCTAAGGCTTCTATCAGGAAGTAGCACATTTGCCGTTCTTGTCCGACAGTGGGGAAATCGAGATTCTACCATTCACAAGAACCTTATATTGCTCATTAACTCATTTAACACCGAACTTGGTACCAGAAATAAAGACAAACAGCTGGCTTCTTGCCTCAGAGACAGCAATGCCTTAATTACTTAGGTGTATGGCTAACTTTGTTATAGAAAGCATGGGAGACTCAGTGGAACAAGGAAAAGGACAATAATAAATGCCTGAAAGAGGGAGTGACCCAGAGTTGGAAGGAAATGCAAGCTAGAGAGCAGTTAGTTAAATCAGGAAAGACCTTCCCAGAAAAGTGGTAATAGGGTTGGGCCTGCCAAGTCTACTGGTAACTCAAAGTGAACTACCCAAAAGGGACAATTATCAGTCATTTCTCTAAAGCCAATGCTTACTCTCAGCAGTCACAAAGGCTCAAATCTCTCACTGTGATTATAATCACTTGAGCTTTTAAAAATTTACTTTGTGTGCGTGTGTCCAAGGCATGCATATGAAGGTCAGAGGACAACCTGAAGGAATCAATTCTCTCCTTCCACTACGTGGGTCTGAGGAACAGAACTCAGATATCAGAGTTGGCAGCAAATGCCTTTACCTGCTGAGCCACCGCACAGACCTTCGATTTTCATTCTAAAAAATATTTTTATTAATTTGAGAACTTTGTTAAATGTATTTTGCCATTATCAGCCCCCCTGCCCCCAACCTCCTGGACTCACCTGCACTTCCACACTCCCCAAATTTGTACTCCCTTTTTTAAATCCCTGCTTTTCATTTTCTTTTTAAAGTTTACTTGTTTACTTTTATTTTATTGATGTTTTGCCTGTATGTGTATGTGAGAGTGCTGGATCCTGGAGAGACAGTTGTGAGCTGCCAAGTGAATATTGGGAATTGAACCTGGGTCCCTAGGAAGGCCAATCAATGCTCTTAACTGCTGACCCATCTCTCCAGTGCCCCCCTTCGATTTTCATTTTAAAGAAACTTTCAACTACATTTTACTCACTAGCATAGGTCACAAAATACTCCAAAACATAGAAAATAACAAAACAATTAGTGGTGGCCAAATTAACTCTTAGGCATTAAACTGTATGATATTCAGTACTCACTACTTTAGCAAAACTACTTGTTCCCATCCTAGTCCCCTTTTCTGAGTCAGCCTCACTATTCAGGTTGGCCTTGAACTAGCAATTCTCCTGCCTCAGCCTCCCAAAGTACTGGGGTTACTTGATTCATGCCATCACACCTGTTTCTTTTCATTTCTTTCTTTATTTTTTAACTCAAAACAAATTGCTGGTGTGGTGGCATATGCCTTTAATCTCAATCTGCTTCCTGAGGCAGAGGCAGGAGGATTTTCATCTTACTATGTGGAGAAAACTAGCCTTGATCTTCCAACAGCCTTCCTGTTCCACCCTCCTGAGTACTAGGGTAACAGGTGGGCACCTCCACACCCTCACTCACTCACTCTGGAGCGAGGTCTCACTATGTAGCCTAACTGGCCTGAAAGACACCACATAGGCCAGGCTGGCCTCAATTTTATTTTTGAAATGGCTAAAGCTCCATCCATCCTCATCCTTGTCCCTGTGCTCTTTCCCTGGAGGCCAGCACAGTCCCCAAGCTGCTGCCCATTTTAGCATACACCATTAACAGATAAGATACAGTATCATTTAAGTGTTTCCCAAGGGGCATCACATTGCCTATCCTTTTGTAACTTGCTTCAGGAAGTATGATACCATGTTGCCACTTGATATCTTTCATTCAATACTAACAATAATAAACATAGTAAGTTTATACCCCTTTCTCTCTTCTCTTGGGCCAAAAAATACAGAAGTAAACCTTGCCATAAGGAACAAGTACAAGCACTTAAAAACCAGTAATCCATCAAGTCAGCAAAGCATAGAGTTGCTCACAAGCAGCAGGTGTGTGTTGGGAAGGTTCTTAGAAGGACAAATGGTCTGGGCAATTAATTCAACCCTTCTGAGCACTAGGGTGCAACTACATTTGAAGGCTTCCCCGTGATCTTTTTTTCTTTTAAATAATTTATTTTTATTTTATGTGCATTGGTGTTTTGCCTGCATGTATGTCTGTTTGAGGGTGTTGGACACCTAGAAGTGGAGTTACAGACAGTCGTGAGCCTCCATGTGGGCCCTGGGAATTGAATGTGGGTCCTCTGTCAGTGCTCTTAACCACTGAGCCAGCTCTCCAGCACCCCTCCCTTCTTAAGGCCAAGGAAACTGATCTGAGAAGTCAAAAGAATTGCCCACATAGTCACAGAGAAAATCAGTAGTAGGATCAGAACAAAATTCTGATAACAGGGTAACTATTTTAGGGGGTCTCAGAATGAACCCCCATAAAAGCATAGCTTTTCTGGGCTAACAGTGATTATGTTTATTCAGGGAAGGGGGCTCTGAATGAAAGAAGGTAACTTCAGAGTCCTCAGCAACTTCATGATGTGGGGCTGACATAGTGTGAGGAGCCCCAGGTTTCCAGGGAGAAAAAGTGGGTAGCTTGAAACTATAAAAACTTTAAAAAAGGAGAAATGTTGAGAATTTATGGAGAAGTCTAGCTAATGATTAAAAATTTGGATTGACTGGCCAGGCAGTGGTGGCACATGCCTTTAATCCCAGCACTCGTGAGGCAGAAACAGGCTGATCAAGGCCAGCCTGGTTTAGAGAGCTAGTTCCAGGACAGGCGCCAAGGCTGCAGAGAAACCCGTCTCTACAAACCAAAAAGGAGGTGGGAGGGCTGGAGAGCCGGCTGTGGGTTAAATGCATGCACTTGCAGAGGACCAGAGCTCAGTCCCCCATCCACATCAGGCAGCTTTACCTCCAGTCTCAAGTGAATGGTATTTTATCTGCATTATTACCCTCCCCCACATATGATTACAAATAACAAAAACCCCTGGATTCAGAAACCAAATCCATATTCAGATCCTGGAGCTGACATCTTCACTGGGCAATCCTAGTTAGGCAATTAACTCTTCTAAATTTCCCATCTACAAGTGTCTAATCGATTTGATCATAGTGAAGATGAACAATGAGAATATCTAGACAGGAAAAACACTCAACAAACGCCATCAAGAAAATGAGGGCTTAGAAGCTCATACTGTTTAATCTATCTGTATCCTTTCTGACGGTTCCCTATATCTGGGATGCTCAGTGTCCAAGGCATTAGACGCCGAGTTTCTCATGGACATCCCCTCAAATCTTTTGAGAAGCTGTCCATGATTTCCTTTGTGAGGGATCCAACTCCACCACACTAACTTGTCTTCCTAGCTCTCAGAGGTCTCGTTTACTTATTCACAGACATTTGACAACTGCTCCCAGGAAGTCTGACCCTTGAAAGGACGCCATCTCGTCACATTCAGTCAGTACACGAAAGGTGTTCAACTGAATTGTAAAATGAATAGATGTGGGTTGGAGGGCGTCAGCTACATCCTCAAGGGCTAGAGGGAGGCAGGCCTGAATAACTTAGGATACAAGCCAAGAGGACCATTAAAAAGCAGCCGGAAAAAGAGCCAATTAAGTTTTTCATAGGATGCTAAAGAGGGGAAGATGCGGGAGCGTGGTGGGAGAGCCTGGTGCAGCGGTTGGCCTGGGGAAAAGACCCAGAACACTAGGTCAACGTGAGGCCGGAGCGCTGAAGCGGGTGCACGACGCCTGCAGGCCCGGAGGGAAAACGAGGGGCGGGTTCCTACCTCGCGCCTGCAGCAGTCGCAGCGCGCGCTCGTACAGCGCCGAGGCCTCAGCGTACTGGCCGTTGCGGAAACTCTGGTTGCCGGCAGCGCGGAGCTCTTCCACAGAGTCTGAGAGTTTAGGGGCCATCCCGGGAGACCGGCAAACAGGGACCACCTCCGTTCCCCGCAGAGTAGTGCGCAACAGCTTCCGGCCGGAAGCGGAGGCTGCGTGCCCTTAAGGCCCGCAGCCGACTGGCCTGGGGGGGGGAGCGGGGCTAGATGGGGGTCGCTGCTAGGCGGCGAGGGACGGGAGGAAGCGCTGGATCAAGCCCTGGAGGGGGCCTGGTGTGGCGGTGGGACTAGGGGAAAGGAAAGCCCGAAGGCTGAGCCGACTTGAGACCCGGTGCGGGGGATGCAGGTGGAGGACGCAGGCCCGGAGGGGAAACGCGGGGCGGGTTCCTACCTCGCGCCTGCAGCAGCCGCAGTGCGCGCTCGTACAGCGCTGAGGCCTCGCCGTACTGGCCATTGCGGAAGTTCTGGTTGCCGGCGGCGCGGAGCTGTTCCACCGACTCTGAGACTTTGGGGGCCATCCCCGGGAGGGCCGGTAAACAGAGACCAACTCCGTTCCCAGTTACCTAGTGCGCAACAGCTTCCGGTCGGAAGCAGCCGCTGCGAGCCTCTAAGACGGGCGGCTGCCTGGTCTCGAGGGGCGGGGCCAGATGGGGTGGGGCTAGTGGCCGGGGGCGGGCGGAAGCGTGGGCTCAGGCCCTTAGGTCTGGCCTCTCATTGTTCTCCAGGGGGTGGGGCTAGGAGGGGCGGGGCTAAGAGGATCGTAGGCGGGGCCTTTGAGAACACGGCCTTCTGCGCGTGCTCAGTCTGGAATTTGTGCTCCACGTTTCTTTCGGGATTGCGGAGGCGATCGTGGCTGAATCTCAGAAGGAGAAGGGTTGTTATCCTTGGTAGGGCTCACATTTCGGGGGGCCTGGGAAGCAATTGATCCACGACCAAAAGAAGATGCACATTTCACCAGTAGATTAATACTATGAAGAAGCAAAGCGCAAGGTAATGGAAGGCTAATGCTGCTGGCTCCCGGCACCTTTGAGGACTGCACCATTTATACAGAGTGAGACTGATGAAAAAGACCATACACACGAAAGAATACAATGCACGTCCAAAAAGAGAAGAAATTAATAAAACCCAAAGCAGCTAGCTGGCTTTGGTGGCTCAGGTCTGTAATTCCACCACATGGGATTCTGAGGCCAATATAAATGAGCTGTTTTAAAACAAAACCAAGAAAACACAATTATATTATTGTAAATAACGTGGAGACTGTTAGACATGAGCAGGCTAAGGAAAGCCTTTGAAGGTAATTAAGCTGAAACCTGAAATGTAAGGCATAAGATTCCAGAGAGCTGGAAAGTACCTGGCATCTTGTGGACCATAAAATGAATGTGTGAACACATGAATCAAGCTCTTCCATTGTGGCTGACTTCACTTTAAAACAGTAGTTATTAGTAGGCGTGTGTGTGTGTGTGTGTTGGGGGGGTACCTATAGTTCCGTAGTAGGGAGACTGCAACAGGAATACCAGGCCAGTCAGGGCTATAATAGTAAGAGACTCAATAGCAATGAATACACACCAATATATGCCAATTCAAAACCAAAACAAAACTGCTAGCAAGCAAAAAACATTCCAATTTGGTCCAGCATGGTGGCATGTGCTCCTAGCACTTGGGGGACAAGGAAGGGCGGGCGAGTCTCTGGTCTGCATTGTGAGTTTACAGGCCATCCAGGGATGTATACTGAGATACTACTTCAAGCAAATCCCTGCAAACAAACCCAAAACAAAACAAAACAAAAACCCCCATAGCCCACAAATGAGCTGTGAGGGCACAGCGAAGAAACCACAGAAATCTGTGAGCTTTGCTCTATCTGCCACCAATTTTTTAGTCCAGCTTGAGCTTAGCCTAGACTGTCATTTTGGACCAAGTCAGTGGGGTCTGCTCTTTTTGGGGGTGTGACATCCAAAGGAAACCCCCATCCTCCAAAAGGGCAGGCCTACTGAGTAGGTCCAGAATGACAGTCTAGGCTCAGCTTGTGCTGAATATTGTCAGGGTAAACAAAAGGATTATTGGTGGACAGACTGGTGTATTCCTCTGGAACCAAAAAGAGCCACTTCCATTATCCATGGCTCTCTGTTGACACATAGCTGTGGTTACACATCAAAGCCCATAGTAACCTTCAGGCTCCTTAGTAACAGGTACCTGTTATGAATATCAAAGCCCCCCCACACTAGCTAACATCCTGGCCTTCTCATCTCCTCTGCTGTGCTAGCTCCTAGACTTTTCCAGATTCAGCTAGCTCGCTCCCCTCTGCAGCAGCTCAGCTTTCTAGCAATGGTAAGGTCTTTTATTCTTCCGACTCGCAATTCTCTATTTTTTTCTGCCCCCAAGAAATAGTCCTAGCCCGTCCGCTTTTTCTCTCGGTTCTGGACTCTTTCAGATGTCTCTGGCTGTTCTTATCTACAATAAAAACCTCCCCAATCACAGAGCCGACATTTCTGTGGTTTTTTTTTTTTTCACTGCGCCCTAGCTTACAGGGTGCTTTGGGCTTTTCCCTCCGGCCCTAGAAAGAGTTCAATTCTCATCAAGGCCATGCTTTGCTAAACCTCACTAAGCTTAGAAATTGGGGAACCCTCAGGCAATCAGGCATAAAGTACTCAGTCCAAAGGCAAGTGAAGGAGAGGCTGTCGCTAATACTTGAGCCACTAGAGGCCGCCCGAGAGGTGCCGCTGAGGTTTCTGGCCTCTATAAGCGCGCCACAGCACCACGTGACCCACGTCGCTCAGACCCCCCCCCAGCCGCTTCCGGTAGGGGCGGAAAGCGGAAGTGTGGGAGGGTTTGCAGGGCGGGCTTCGGGAGGATGGAGCTTTGAGGCGGTCTGGGCGGCTGCCGGCAGCACCATGGAGACCGTGCAGCTGAGGAACCCGCCGCGCAGGTGAGGGGCCGTAGGCTGAGAGGAGGAGAATTGGGTGGGGAGGCATGGCGTGAACTTGCTGAGGGGAGACACCCGTGTGTAAGCCCCCGGCAGAGAGGGACCCGCGAGACAGGCGACCCTGCTGCAGGAGCACCTGCTGAGTGAGGGAGCGTCCGCTGTCCGAGATAGAAAGTGGGTTTGGTCAGAGGGAGCACTCTCTCTGGGGGACTCTTCTGGGCAACCTGCGGACAAGTTAGGGAGACACCTGCCGAGGCCGGGGAAAGCCCCCCCCCCGAAGAAGAGACTCGAGGACTTATCGTCCTGAATGCTGAGGGTGGATGAAAGCGAACCCGTTGGGGATGAGCGAGGACTCACTGAGAGGGTCCTGAGTCCCACAGACCGTGCGGTGGGGAAAGATCTGTTGCATTGCTTCTGAGGGATAAGTCGGTAAAAAAAAAAAAATTGGTTGGATGTTCCATGATTAGTCAGAGGGTTAAGCGGGAATTTTGTGTTCTGGTGGTCCTGTCCAAAGTCATTGCTCCTGCCTTACTGTGGAAGTACCCGAGTTTAGTGGGTCTAGTAATGGAGAGAGGGTTGTGGAGGGTAGCGTTTCCAAGGGTGTTCTGGGTGTCATCCCCATGTGGGGGTGATGATGATGATGCTGATGGGGGTGGGGGCTTTTGTGGCTGATGTCCCAAGTGTCTGCCTAATTTTCTTCATGTCCTTCTCGGCCTTCCAAACCCAAAGTTGGGACATAGATAAGGAAAGAAAATACTTGAGGCTGGATGGGTAAGCTAAGATCCAGTAAGTAGAGTTGAGACACAGTAGATCCAGCCAGACTGTCCTTTTCAATTTGTTTCAATACTATCGGCTCCAGATTCTAGAAGTACCTGGGATTGTTTTGGGTCAAGATGACTGACTCCAGGAAGTCTGTGCTCCTGGACTGTTGATGTTATGTGTGTTGGACCACTCCCCCTCACCTGGAGAAAAGAGCCTACAGCCTGAGGGAGTCATACTTCTCTCAGATGCAGCTAAAAACTTGGGTTTCACAGAGAAGACATTTGACTTCCTGTAGCAGAATGAGCACGAAAATAGGAAGTGTTCAGAATAAGGGAGTGCCCGGCAACTGAGAGGTGAAGGGAGGGGGTTGAAAGCCTGGGGAGCCCTCTTGGGGGTTGTTGGAAGTACACAAAGCCTGGAATAAAACAAACAGCTTGTTAGTGTGATGTGCTGAGACTGTAGTAGCGACCATCATTAATTACATCCACAGAGCACTTGCAGGGTGCCAGGCACTGTTTTAATTGCTGTCCATCTCACCCGTTCAACCATATGATATTGCTGGTGCTTGGTCACTTTTGAACTTGTAGAAAATGGTACTTCGGAATGTACAACTTACTGACTCATAAGGAGGATATCCTTGCATCCCTGTTTCACAGATGATAAAGCCAGGGCACAGACAGGCAGGTCATCTGTTAGCTGCTCCCTAACTGGTAAAATGCAGAGTTGGAATTTTAATGTCTGGTAATCTAGTCCAAAGCCTGGCTCTTTTAACTTCCCTACTCTGACATCTCTCTGAAAGTTACCTGCTACTTTGGGTCTTTGTATATGTTTATCTCAGCAGAGAGTTACCGTATGTATGCAGTCATTAACCACTAGATTCGTTCTTTCTCTTTGGTTCCTTTCCCCAAATACCTTCATTTAATTAAAATGAGAATTGGGAATGTGAGTTTTGTTTCTCTCTTTGTGTTTGGTGGTTTTAAGCAAGGGTGATTTTTCTGTTATTGTTTTGACTTTGCTCATCCTTGTATTTTTTGGACTTTTTATTTTTAAATTGTAATTTTTTAAAAAAGGAATTTATTTCTTTACTGTGTATATAGTGTTCTGCACCAGATCTTGTTATAGATGGTTATGAACCACCATGTGGTTCATTTTGAACTCAGGCCCTCTGAAAGAGCAGCCAGTGCTGAGCCATCTTTCCAGCCCTTAAATTTTAATTTTTTTATTTTTTGGTTTTTCAAGACAGGGTTTCTCTGTATAACAGTACAGTCAGTTTGGAACTTGCTTTGTAGACCCAGGCTGGTCTCGAACTCATAGAGATCCGAGTGCCTCTGCCTCCCGATTGCTGGGATTATAGGCGTGCGCCACCACTGCCCAGTTTACCTTTTGGATTTTGTGCAAGAGAAAAGCATTGCAAGACCGAATTGTTGGATGATTGGCACTGTCTTGTTCACTGTAACTAGTGGAATGCCGGGCTTTATTATTATCAGCGTTAACTGTCTTGGGTTGCTGTAATGAGTACCACACCTGTATGGTTTAAACAACGGAAATTAACTTTATTTATTTGCCATTCTGGAGGCTGGAAGCTTGAAATCAGGGGTTTTTGGCTTACAAATGGCCATCTTTTCCCCACATCTTCATGTGGTCTTCATTATCTGTCCCTGCCCCCACCTTTTCCGCTTACAAAGTTACTTATCTCCAGTAACAATCTCACATTCTGAGAGTTAGAATCTTAATGTGTGTGTGAAGGACAGGGCATAGTTAATTTGGTTACCCATTTGTTTGTTTTGAAACGGGGTCTCACACTGTAGCTCAGGCTGGCCTCAAACTCACTAGCTGCCTCAGCCTCCTGAGGAGCAGGCAGGAGCCATTGGACCTGACAACTTTGTTATTAAAACGTTTCAGTTTATCTTTTATGTTTGCTGTAATCTGTGAAATTCTGTTGGAGGGATAAATATGCATACATACAGTGGGCCTCTGGGAGTTCTGACATGGCATAGATGATTGAGAATCAGCCAGATCTGAGCATCGCTTCATACCATTTCTCGTATTTGGAAAGATACAGATGTCTTCTTGAGAGATTCGGGTGGTGTGCTGCTTAGCCACCTCGGTGCAGGAAATACTCTTTGCATTCATGAGCTTGACATGCGTGTGTGACTCAGGGACTGATGATGGATGGTGTCTTGCAGGAGTCAGTGATTTTAAGACGTAAGTTACCATTGGGTAATGGTGTAGTGGAAGGCTTAGGGTGCATTCCTGGGATGCTGGCCATTCTTGTGTCGGCTGACTTAGGATAAGGATATCACCAACATTTGGTGCGTGTGTAATTGTATTTATTGGCCAGGCCTGTTCATTATGAGTAAGTTAAAAACTGGTGTGGAATGTCACCTCTGAGTGAACTTTATCCCACAGTTTCCCAAAGCAGACCATTTGGGTAATAGTCCTTGTCCTTGAAGATTCAGTCACTTAGCAGATGTTTCATAGAAATTTTATTTGTTGGTAACTTACTAGTTACCATTTTAGATGCAGTTTTATTTCAATGCACCTTTAATCCCAGCCTTCTGGAAGGCAGAGACAGACGAAACTCTGAACTTGAAACCAACCTGCTCTACAGTGCCAGTTGCAGGAAACCCTGTCCCAAAAAAGAAAAAAAAAGAAATTCTATTTTGACACCACAGAGAACACAGATTGCTACTCAAGGTCATGTGATTGCCACCCTACATTGGTTGATAATTTGGCAAATATCTTCTGACTATCCCTTGGTTTTTTGGCAACACAGATAATAACACTTCTTTAAGTTTAAAGTGTTTTAAAAATTCTAGATGCAAAACAAAACTCCCACATAGGTTGTCTTAAAGAGCACTGTGAGCATTTGTTTAAAGTTTGTCAAGTCTTATCTAGTCTCGCAACTGTCTCTTAGGGCCCAGGCAGTTTCCTTTGTTATTCTGTGGTCTCTGAAATAGTGACTTTGACTTTTGTTAAACTATAAGAGTCAACACTTGAAAGAGAATCAGATCTCCTTTATATAAGCTGTGTTGAAGAGTTTATTCTTGATGAATGAGGTATTGTCCATTGTTTATACAGCTATGATTGGGGATTTTACCAAAAAACCCTGGCATATTAGCTGTTTGCTTTAGTTTCTGAGATCGTAGAAATATCACTTCTGAAGTTTAAAAGGAGTTTCACTTCAGCCCTTTTGTTTTGAAGCTGGGAGTTTTTTATGAAGTCATTGGGATTTCAATTTTAGGGTCTTTTGAATCTTCAAATGTCAGTGTAGCCAGTGTATTTTGTAGCTCTTCAAGTCAAGGCATTAGCTTTCTGTGGTTCTCCGTTTCTTTATATAATTCTGCAAGATTGCCCCTTTGGGGTCACAGCTTGTTGGTAGTTAGTTGTACTTCATGTGGTCAGGCTTTTTTGTTTGTGGTTTTTCTATTTTTATTTAAAATAATTTCTTTTAAGAATTGGTATTGTTTAACTAGTTCAAGCCTTTTTCTGCACAAGAAATTTACAATGTGGCTGCTTCCATATTTCACCAATTTCCTGAGCAGTCTTTTCTTTGTTGTCTTTTGTAGCTCCAGGAAACCATTGTGTAGAACACACGCGCGCGCGCGCACACACACACACACACACACACACACACACTCTCTCTCTCTCTCTCTCTCTCTCTCTCTCTCTCTCTCTCTCTTGCTCCACAGCAAAGTCTTTAAGCCTGTTAAAATGTTTTATTAGAGGCCTCAGAGTTTTAAGTTTGAAAGGTTGCTTTTGAGCCTCCGCAGTGTCTTGTGATTGTCTAGCGCTGCTGCAGAGTCTGAGATGTACAGGAGCCGTGAGTCACTCTTCTGCTTCTTGGCACTAGTGAAAGGTGCATGCCTGGCTGATCATGGCAGGAAGGTCTTACTGAGATTGTTTAAACTCCCTGCTGTCAAGTCAGTTTGTAATTTTGGGTCTGTATAAATGTGTGCTTTCTACTTGCTATTTCTGTGTTACCTATGGAATTTAATGGGTAGATAAAATGACCAAAACCTTGCCAATAGAGGGAAAAGGTCAGCTAGTTCAATTTAGGCTTAAATATACAGTCTTTCATTTAAATGTCTTTTTTTTGAAGAGGTAGCTATGCCAGTTAAATTCATAGAAATAATTTATCTAATGTTTGACTCTATACTACAACATTTTAGTCACATAATACTTTATTTTCCATAAGTTTTCTAACTGTAGAGAACTTGATCCTCTTATGGTAGACTCAACCACTATAGGACAGCTTCCCTCATTAGAAAATTCATATATATGTTGAACTGAAATTTGATTCTTGGCAGCTCTTCATGTTCTGGTCTAGAATGTGCTCTTTGGGTGATCCAGCAAAAGTAGAATCTTGCTCTTAAAAGAGCCAGGGATGGTGGCGCACACTCATAATCGTAGCACATGAGAGGCTCAGGCAAGAGGATTTTAAGTTTGATGTCAATATGGGTTACAGTAGTGAGAGTCTGTCTTAAAAAAAAACCAAACAAACAACTCTTAGCTTGCCTTTACTGCTAGTGACCAGTAGAGAAAGTAGACTTTGTAGAGCAATCCCTAGAACGGTAACTGTAAAATAAACAATGTCCTTTATTTGTTAGTTGCAAGTAAGACACATTTTATGTTTCTTCATCCACAGGCAGCTGAGAAAGTTGGATGAAGATAGTTTAACTAAACAGCCAGAAGAAGTGTTTGATGTCTTGGAGAAACTTGGAGAAGGGTGAGTACAGATAGAATCTATGTAGACCCTGGGCCCGTCTTTCTCTCAGCCTGCCAGCTGAAGGATGTGAGCCTCTCCTGGTGTAGAACTCAAGCTTGCACTAAAGAAAGAGCGCCACATATCGGCATTGTTTCAGGGCGTGTGGGAGGTGCATTTACTGGTTGCAATGCCTTTTCAGTCTCCCCGTCACTAAATTTTGTGGTTTATCACAAGATCTGGTGATTTTCAGTCTTTTTAATGTTAAGGTTTTTATTGTTTTCTCTTATAGAATCTGTGATGTGTATGATTTTATTTAGCTAACAGAAAATGTTGATTAGATTATGATTTACTAAGGTTTTAAAAAGTCAGCCAGGATGGTGACCCATACCTTTAATCCCAGCATTTAAGAGGCAGAGGCAGGTGGATCTTTGTGAGTTTGAGGCCATTTTGGTCTACATAGCAAGTTCCAGGATAGCTATATAGTGAGGCCCTGTCTCCAAAAAAAAAAAAAGAAGGAAAAAGGAGTTAGACACAGGCAATTTTATATGCTGATCAGAATTTATGATGAGTATGTAATTACCAGTCAGTAAAAAATTACAGCAATTCAATGTTTTTGTTGTAGCATTGTGAAAAATAGCAAATAAACTAAGAACTGTTTATGTCTTCTCAGAAGATTCAGCATCTCAGGTTGGGAAACAGTGGGCTTCTTAAGATGCCGACTTCTGGTGGAGGTTCTGAAGCGCTGCTGCGTGGATGTGGGCTGTGATTGATTTTCTTTGATACAGTAGGACATTGCATCCGAGTTTCTTTTTTTGGTTTTTCGAGACAAGGTTGCTCTGTGTAGCCCTGGCCGCCCTGGAACTTGTTCTGTAGACCAGTCTGGCCTTGAATTCAACAGAGATCCACCTGCCTCTGCCTCCGCCATCACACCCGGCTATATCGGAGTTTCTTGTATATACTTCTACATATCCTTTTAATTTAATTCTGTGTATTTATTGCTTCTTTTGTAATGGTCAGTACATTAAAATACTATCTTAAGTGTTTAACTTTTGAATAGATAATAAATTCATGTGATTCAGAGATAGTTAATGCATATATAAATGGGCTTTGTTATATATGAAATTTTAATCCCTCTGGAACACCTCTGACTAATGACTGACTGACTGAATGCTTTTTTTCTTTTTCTGTGGTGCTAGGGATTGCGCCCAGGTCATTCGCATGCTAGGCAAGCTCTCTGCCTGAGCGAAGCCTCCCCTTCCCTCCCTGTTTGAGAGTTTACTATTATTATATTTAAACACAGATCTGTAGTCATGACAAAATGCACTTCTGGATTGCATGGAATAGATTTTCATGGATTACCTCCTTGTTAAAAACATTAGTCTTCAACTTTTTATTAGTTGAAAAAATACTCTTTGGGATCCATCAAAAGATCGAGCAGAGGAAGGAAGGAAAAAGAACATGAATTGTGACTCCCTAGGACAAGCCCAAGATGGTGGAAGACTGCCAGTTGATGGCACCAGTGAAGGTATGCGGTGGCCACAGCCACTCCTTATCTTCTGCCTGGGGTCTGTAGCTTTTGCTTGGCATTCTTGCTATTCTCCTGAAGTCCATGCTCCTTAATCTAACAATGTTCACAGATAGTTTTTGCAATATGTTATAGATTGGTGGGCATAATTGTATATGTAAGTAATTTGTTTTTTTTTTTTCATTTTTAGTAAAAGCATGTTAGAGTAATAAAGAACACACACTGAAGTCACACAGACATGGGTTAAAAGCCTTGGTATCCTATTTATTAGCATAGCAGATGAGCTTATATTTTTGATCTTCACAACCTTCATCTACAAAGTAGGGATAATAACCAAATCTGTTACATGGTGTCATGGAAAGTATTGCATGACCTAATGGATGTAAAATACTGTGGTTGTTGCAAAGGGAATGCTCAGTAAGACACAATTATTATTTTTGAGTATATATGCTGAAGCATTTTTCAGACCTTATCAAATCCAAGGTAAATCTTAAGTCTTAAAGTACAGTTAGGTATTCTTATCAGGGACCCTGCTTGCTGTGTTTGATTTAGGAAATATCAAAATTATAGTTGGAAAATGTCAGAAATATAATGTGGGGAAAAACAAGCTAACTATGTTTTGTTTTGTTTTTAAATTGTGTTTAGATATGGATGTCTTCAGCAAATAACTTGGGAATTTCCCTTTAAAGAGCCTTCCTCATGCTGTCGTCTCATTGAACTTTTAAATGACACCTCAGACACTTGGATTTTTGTCATCCTGACTTAATGAACCGGGCAGGTTTCATGGAACTAGCATGATCCTGAAGGACGACCTTCCTTTCCTGTACTTCTCTAATGCGAACGCCACACCATCTTCAGATGTTCCTCCAGTGAATGGGTTGCGAATTCTCAGGGACTTGTGGCCTGTTTTCAATGCTAACCCTGCCGAAGAATTCTTTTGGGTTCTGGAGCTGTGATCATGCTGTTTTGAAGAAGTCATGTGGCTCTGTGTCAGGGCAGAGTCACAGCTTGAGCCAAGATGAGTGGAGAGCACCTGGAATGTTTAGAATGGAGCCCAGCATCCTTTTGCTTCTGTTACTTCTAAATTTTACACATTAGCTCATTTTTTCTTTTCTTTCTTTTTTTTCGCAGGCTTAGATCCTCATGTACTTTAGGCAAGTGCTCTATCATTGAGCTACATTCCCAGCCTTCATCTAAGTTTTTATCATAAGATAGTAACAAATTATTCTCATAGCTCCATAGCTAATGAGTCTTGTGCCTGTTTGTGTTGTTCTCAGATACTGCTTATTTCCGTCTTTCTGCATTCACGCCTACTTTGATGGTTATGTGAAACAGTCACTTTGTTATGTTCGTTCTCTGAAAGTTAAAGCTCACCAAATCTTTCAGTTAATATTGTAGGGAATCGGGTTCTAAGGGACTTGTGTGTATGTGGAATTTTAGCTATTTTTATTGTTTTGATGGAATACCTGATGAAAAAACTTAAGAAAGGAAGAAATTGTCTCAGTTTGAGAGTGTGTAGTCCAAGATGGTGGAGAAAATCGTGGTGGCAGTGAGAGCCTAGGGCAGCTAGGGAACTAGATAGAGGAAGTTCTAAGGTGGGGTATGAACCTCAAGGCGCACCGCTTACCAGCTCATTTCTTCCAGCTTGGCCCCACCTTACAAAGGTCCACAATCTACTAAAACAGCATCGTTTTTTAGGGACACATGAGGCTGTTAGGGACATTTCACTGTCAAACCATAACCTTGGACATGATTGTCAAAGCCTAACTCCTTCAGATTATGATCAGAGTGATACGTGGGATCATGAATTTTTATTCATCTGACCTGTAGGAGTTTCTTTGCTATCAGGATAGTGTGGAAGGTAGGGATTTTGTTTTGGTCATGAACTAAACAAGTCCACTTGGAAAGCTTGCTTTTCATTCCTAATGTATAAGAATAATGAGTAAAATCTCTACTAAATATTTAATTGTAGGGCAAAGGCATTAGCTTATTTGGTGAATAAACTATAATAAAATTGTAGAATATTAAAACATGGAAAGCTGTGAGAGCTTTTCTCTGAAGAATATTGCTCTAGTGAAAGCAGACTTTCAGAAGCAGGGTGTGGGAAAACTGCAGTACCAGTGCCTGAGGGGAAGAAGAATTTTGCACCCAGCAAAACTCATTCCAGCATGAAGATATTTTTGCACATAAAGGGTCTAGAATTTCAAAAAGTCCTTTCTTTGGATTGCAGTAACAGAACACCTGTTAGCAGTGGCTAACTATGATGGCGTTTAGTGACAAACTAATAAATCTCTCAGAAGTGGAGAGTTGACTTGCTAATGGTTGGTCTGGACAGTTCTTATGGTCACAAGATGGTTATATTAGTTTCAAGTGCCATCCCTCTTGAGCGTAACCAGGGCAAGGAGGAAAGTGACACATGAAAATAGACAGCCCTATGTACTTGTCCTACCCAGGAAGAAAGTCTTCAGCATTCTAGCCATCCAATGGCTAGATCTAGGTTAGATTTTGCTGCTGGTTCAGTCACCAGCAGAAGAGAAATGGAGTACCGTGACTGGCAGAGCCTATCACGATTTCCCCAAGGACTAACACACTGTTATTCTAATTGAGAGTTATTTTAGCAAGGAAGAAAGGGCAGTGGCTGGGTCTCCCACACATGCTCAGCAGTTGTGTTTCTGTGGTAAAACAGGATTTGAGACTCTTGGAGCATCTTTTTATTCCTTTTTACGTAAAGGGCTTCAAATAGAACTTTACATGTGCTCCACATTTATAGATATTTCTTTTTTAAAAGATTTAAAAATCTACGTTGACATTGAGAATTCATTTTGGAAGTGGAAATTCATTTTTGACATCTTAGGTCACATTTTTTATTTTTATTTTTGTTTTACCAAGATAATACGTAGAAACAGATGTGTTTGGGAAACTTAATTATTTTAGCTTTTTCAGTTTTTTGAGACAAGTTTTCTCTGTGTAGCCTTGTCTGACCTGAGCCAGCAGACCAGGCTATCCTTGAACTCACAGAGCTGTACCTGCCTCTGCCTCCCAGGTGCTGGAATTAAAGGTGTGTGCCACCACCGCCTCTTGTGCTTGGGAAATTTAAAAAATGATTTCCTCATATTTCACTGAGATCTGCCCTGGACATTAATGAAAAAAATGTATGCAAGATTCTGGTGGCATCTCATTTGAGTCTCATAACCGTCTTGTGAGGGAGTTTGTTGTAGTTTTTTTTTTTGGTCATCTTGTAAATGAGACAATCTAGGCACAAGAGAGCTAACTCATGTGTTTACAACAATGTGTAGCAGTAGTGGGACACAGTCTTCCCTCTTTAGATTCTAAACCTGATGTTCTTGTAGCACCCAGACTGATTGAACATAGAACCTTGGTTTTGATAAGGAGCTTTTCAGGGAAGATGAGACAGAAGGCAAAAAAAATTGCATATGTTCCATTCATCTGATACTAGCATGAAGGAGGCGTAGGTCTTGGTGAGTTTCCATGGCATGTGAGAGGACTAGGGCAGAAAGACAATGGCTGTAGGAAAACACGTGTGTTGTGTTGATGTGGAGAGGAAACAAGCACTGTGTTCAGAGTTCGAATCTTTTTTTTTTTTAAATATTTATTTATTTATTATGTATACAATATTCTGTCTGTGTGTATGCCTGCAGGCCAGAAGAGGGCACCAGACCTCATTACAGATGATTGTGAGCCACCATGTGGTTGCTGGGAATTGAACTCAGGACCTTTGGAAGAGCAGGCAATGCTCTTAACTGCTGAGCCATCTCTCCAGCCCCAGAGTTCGAATCTTAAACTCATCACTTATGTGATCTTCAGTAAATCATGTGACCTCTAAACTGTTAATTTTTACTTGTAAAATAATCACGTCTTTGTCTTTAATTTTTTTTTAATTTTCAAAGGATAGGCCCAGATATATATATATTTATTTATTTTAAACAGACATCAGGGATGGTGCATAGAAGCTGTTACAGTCATTTGATAATCATAATTATCAGATAGACCTGATAACTTTTTGGGTGCTGGGGTTAAACCCAGTACCTTGCAATGAATAAGTGCTCTTCCTCTGAGCTACACCCTGGCTCCCAAATATGAACTTTTAGGGTGCTGTCTTTTCTCTCAGGTACTTAAGCCATCTCAGCTTTGCAAATGTAGTTAAACTTGTCAGTGTTAGGCACTTGGGATAGAAAGCAGACCTGTGGGTTGATTGCGCTAACCTGGTCTTCTGTCTCAGTGCTCTGGTTTTATAAACGGTCTCCTTCCCCAATTGCAGGTCTTATGGCAGCGTGTACAAGGCTATTCATAAAGAGACTGGCCAGATTGTTGCTATTAAGCAAGTGCCCGTGGAGTCAGACCTGCAGGAGATCATCAAAGAAATCTCCATAATGCAGCAGTGTGACAGGTAAAAGCTCGAGGGATCCTTTGATGAAATGTGTTTATTGGGATCATATAGTTTGACATGTACAGATTGACTTGCTGAGATGTTTGCAGAAGTGTGAGGTCAGTGGAGTCACTGTATTTTCTGAAAAATGTGAGAAAGCTTGTATGTTTTTGTAGATAATTTGCAGTTTCCATTTTTGTGTTTTTTATCAATTCTTTTAGAGATGAGGAAGAAGAGACAGTGGTACTTTCTTCCTTTCTCTTTCTCTCTTTCGCTCTCTTACTTTCTTTTGGGAAAATTTTCTGCAGAGGTAGCTGAGATAATTCAAATACCTTTTAGCCCTAGAAACCATAGAATATCAGTTTGGTCTATAAAAAGGAAATATTTGTTTAGGTATTAACCGTTCTTTTTATTTGAGTCAAGAGTTCTTAAGTGTTTTAATTTTGAGGAACTAAGATTTGTCAAATGCTATAAGCAGGAAGTTGGCCCCAGAGTCAACCACAGAAGAGCACGTGATCTGCTGTGAAGTTCCCTGACAACATGAGTTGGTCACTGATGGAGCAGGCAAACCCAGCACTGTTCAGATGTGAAAGACAAGTAAGGTTTGGGCAGTGCTAGGTCCAGGGAGTTGGAAGTGAGGATGGAGACGGTTTGTACTGGAGGTGTCATCTGTTCTGAGGCCAGTTTTGTGAGACCAGTGTTACTTCCTGTTTGTCAGCCTTCAGCCTTCAGTGGATTATGTGGGGGCAATGAATCTTGTTATTTTACAGGGACCTTAAATCTCCCCAACTTTGAAGTACAGCTACCATTCCTCTTCTTCCCATTGTATTTTTTATTTTGTGGTTATTGTTTACTGTTCAAAAGCCTCCATTTTTTTCCCCCTGACTGGATTGATCAGAATTAAGCTAGGAGTTTTTGTTTTTCTCTGTATGATTTACTTTACTCAAACTCTTTTTTTAAACCTTTCTAATTTCTTTTCTTTTTTTTTTTTTTTAAAGATTTATTTATTTATTGTGTACACAGTGTTCAGCCTCCTTGTATGCCTGCAGGCCAGAAGAGGGCACAAGATCTCATTACAGATGGTTGTGAGCCACCATGTGGTTGCTGGGAATTGAACTCAGGACCTCAGGAAGATCAGCCAGTGCTCTTAACCTCTGAGCCATCTCTCCAGCCCTCAAACTCTTTTTAATTGGCAAATTGAGACTGTATATAAACAGAGTGTGGAAATGCTTCTAAGTAGAGTGGTTTTTTCTTTCCTCCCTTCCTTCCTTCCTTCCTTCCTTCCTTCCTTCCTTCCTTCCTTCCTTCCTTCCTTCTCTCCCTCCTTCCCTTCCTTCCTTCCTCCCTCCCTACCTACCTCCTTACCTCCCTTCCTTCCTTCCTTTCCTGAGACAGTGTTTCTCTGTGTAACAGCCCTGACTATCCTGGAACTCACTCTATAGACCAGGCTGGCCTTGAACTCACAAAGATCTGCTTGCCTCTGCCTCCCCAGTGCTGGGATTAAAGGCGTGCACCACCACCAGCCAGCATGGTTTTTTTTTTAAAAAGATCTATTTTTACTTTTTTATGTGTATGCCTGCGTGAATGTATGTGGACCATGAGTGCCTGAAGACAGTGGAGTCCCGAAAATGGTATGAGAGCCCTGGAATTGGAGTTATAGACAGGTTGTGAGCTGTTACGTGGTTGCTTGAATTAGAACCTGGGCCCTCTGTAAGAGTATCATGTGCTAAGAAGTGATGTTTTGAAGATTCTTCTCTGCATTCAGTCTTCTAAGGAAAAAAAAAAAGACAGGGCAGAATCCTTGTGTTCTGGGAGTTTTGTTTGTTTGCTTCTTTTATTTTTATGTCACTGTCTTTTGAGTAAGGGGAGGGTTTAGGAGACTTTTGCCTGATTTACTAGAGAAAAGCAGCTGGAGTAAGAATATCAAAAGTTTCCCTCCATTTTCTGGGCATTCACAGGCCAGGCATGTATAGTTCACGGCAGTACAAGGCTGCATAGAACAGATCCCAACAGTGTGTTTGGGCAATAAAGAAAACGGCTGAGGAGGAGAGGGACGAGAGCACACAGGACGATTGTGAGCCACAGGGACTCAGTCACCTGTGCTTTGACATTTTCCTCCTGTCCTGGTCACTGGCATATGTCCAGGAAGCCAGGGTAGTTTTAGCATTTTTGGTTGCTGTGCAACCTGGTTTCCATCAGCAGTCCAGCTGTTAATGCTACAAATTGTCAAGACAGACTTTCATTTTACTGGGGTGTTTGAGTTCTCAGAAATTTAAGATCTAAAGTTCCAGTTTTGATATTAAATATTCTTTCTTTATGTTATATAGTGATGATTTTGTTACTCCCAATTATACTATGACTTTTGGGGAAAAAGAAGATTGCTTTCTTTTTGGTAAAATCATAATTGTTATATATCCCTTGGTATATCTTTCCATGTCTCTGTGGGGGTTTAACTGTGATTACTGTATTGTTTTATAGCTTATCTCTCTCTTGTAAACAGGACACACACATACACACAGACACTTTTTTTTTTTTTTGGTTTTTCGAGACAGAGTTTCTCTGTGTAGCTTTGGAGCCTGTCCTGGAACTCACTCTGTAGACCAGGCTGGCCTCAAACTCACAGAGATCTGCCTGCCTCTGCCTCCTGAGTGCTGGGATTAAAGGCATGTGCCACCACTGCCTGGCAAGACGCATAAATTTTATGTATATGGGTGGTTTGCTAGCATCCATGTTTGTGCACCACTTGCATGCCTGGTGCCTGAGGGTAGAAGAGGGCATCAGTTCTCCTGGAACTGGAGTTACAGACAGTGGTGAGCTACCATGTGGGTGCTGGGAACTGAACTTCAGATACTCTGGAAGATCAGCAAGTACTCTTAACAGCTAAGCCATGTCTCCAGGACATATTAATGTTATATATCAAATATTCCTCTAACATGTTCTAGGGACTTGTGGTGCCATTATTTCTTAAGTTTCCTCATATTGGATGGTCATTTAAATTGTATCTAATTTCTCTTTTATTACCATTCTGTGTTGGTAGCTAATTTTTTGAGAATCTGTGATTATTTTCTGAGGATAAATTATACACTTATACTTTTCCCTTGCTTTGAATCTGTGCTATTATTCTTAGGAAAAGTGATCTCATTTCATGTTCTTATCAGGAGATTGCTGTGTTAGTTCTAACTAGAAATAATTCATTTTTTTGAGATGTGAAGTTACTTTTCGTGCATTGAACAGAATGAATCGAAATGTTTAAAGAGTGTTCTACTAATTTGTATTGTGTTTCTCTCCAGCCCTCATGTAGTCAAATATTATGGCAGCTACTTTAAGAACACAGACCTGTGGATTGTTATGGAATACTGTGGGGCTGGTTCTGTATCGGATATCATTCGGTTACGAAACAAGACGGTACGTTTACCTCCTAAAAGGGGCTGCTGGGCCAGCATTTTTGCCATCTTTTGTCAGGCCTTTTATTCACATGCCGCTTCTCCATGACTGGCAGATGCTTCCTTTTCCTTGGGTCTTTGCTCCTTTTTTTTCTCTCTTCCTTCTCACCTCAAACAAAGACAGAATCTCAGTATGGTCTTTACTTTTGATCCTTCTGCTCCAGCCCAGCTGGGCTAGCAGGACCGTGGCACCATGCTCAGATCTCTCTTAAATGTGACAGTTTGATATTGACTCATTCCAGTGATTTTTGTTTACTTTATTAGGTGAAACAATTATCAAATCATGGTTTGGTGATGAATTTTCATTTTTGAGACAGGGTTTTCATGGTGAAGAATGACCTGGAACTGACAATGTAGTCCAGGCTGGCCTTGAGCTCACACTTCCTTTAAGTGATTCTTCCTGCCATGTCTGGCAGTTACAGGATGACTTTTTAAAAATAGTTGATTTTTAAGAGTTATGTGTCTGAGTAGGTTTGTGTATATGAGTATGGGCACTCATAGATGCTGGGTTCTGCTTACCCTACAGCTGGAGTTAGAGGCAATTAGCCCCACAGTGGGGGTAGTGGGAATCAAGCCTAGGTCTTCAGGAAGAGCAGAGCGCTCTCTTAATGGCTGAGTCATCTCTCCACCTCTAGAATGCGTTTTAAAGATTTATTTATTTATTTATTTATTTATTATGTGTAAAGTATTCTGCCTGCATGTATGCCTGCACACCAGAAGAGGGCACCAAATCTTATGTCAGATGGTTGTGAGCCACCATGTGGTTGCTGGGAATTGAACTCAGGACCTCTGGAAGAGCAGCCAGTGCTCTTAACCTCTGAGCCGTCTCTCCAGCTCCCTAGAATGCGTTTTAAATGTTTACTTTTGGTTTTGAATTTGTCTTCCTACCAAGTATAGCCACAGAATTTTTTTTTCTACTTGCTGTTGAACAGGGTATTAGCCTACTATAAAAGAGTAGTTGTTGTGCAAGCTAGTTCCAGTACAGAATATTTTTTTTCTACTTGCTGTTGAACAGGGTATTAGCCTACTATAAAAGAGTAGTTGTTGTGCAAACTAGTTCCAGTACAGGCTCCAAAGCTACAGAGAAGCCCTCTCTCGAAAAACAAAACACACACACACACACACACACACACACACACACACACACACACAAATCAAAACCAAAACAAGGAAATAAACAAAAAAGAGTATTGTGCCTGAGATTGTAGGATTGGACCTAAGAGTCATGGATTCTAGTTTTTTGTTGCAGAATACTGCTGTAGGCATTAGGAATCCAGTAGTAAGGTAAAAGAGACCACAGTGTATGGTGTATGATGGTGTATGATGATGTATGGTACTCTTATGGCAGTACAGCTTCTAGTAGGGAAACAGTAAGCAAACAGGTGGCAGCTAGGAAGGAAATGCGAGGTAATGGGAAGTGCTCTGGAGAGAATCAGTAGGGATGGTGATGGGAGAGTGGTAAAGAAATCTTGGTGGGCAGAGCAGCAGGAGCAGACTCTCCTGCAGGGACACTGTAGGTAGGAACCAGCCAGTGTGAAGACACGGAGGCTGCAGTGTGTTTGGTACATTTGCAGCCACTGGAATGGGGGCTTAGACAAAGGGGACTTTAGGTTTGAAAGGTAGACAGGCTTGATGATGTTGGGTCTGGTAGGTCATGTGGCTACCAGACCCAACTGATGGGTGAGTGTTTTCCAGGTACAGAAGGAGCATGTCTAGCTTCTAAGAAATGAGTGAGTCATCTGATAGGCTATTTGAAAACAGCTCTAGTTTCTGTGTAGATTGTTGAAACGGGAAATTTTAGCTCTCGGGTGGTTTTGGATTTGGTTGTAAGAATGGGAGTGGGCATCCCCATATTAAGTATTTGCAATGTTGTAAAAATTAGCTTAAGTATGAAAAAGTATACTGTGAATCATGAAGTATTATATAAATTATAAGATGGGACTTATTGAAACTCAAGTTATAAATTTTTATATCAGCTGTGCGGTGGTGGCGCACGCCTTTAATCCCAGCACTAGGGAGGCAGAGGCAGGCGGATCTCTGTGAGTTCGAGGCCAGCCTGGTCTACAAAGCAAGTTCCAGGACAGGCTCCAAAGCCACAGAGAAACCCTGTCTCGAAAAACCAAAAAAAAAAAAAAAAAAGTTTATGTCATATCATTGTTTCCTTTTCTTAATTTACATTATTGGGAATTTGTATGTTTTCTTTATTAGACAGTAACATGTACATGGAGGAGGTTATATTTATGTTTTAGGAATATTAAAAATATGTATATATCATACACACACACACACACACACACACACACACACATATATGAATATAACAACAATGAAAAAAGAGGCCAGACTCAGAGAGCAAAGACTGAGAGGCTTTGGAGGGAAGAAAAGGAGGGAGGCGATGATATATTTTAGTCTCAGAGAGTAAAATAAATAATTTAAGAGATGTTGAAACCTTGACTAGTTTGTTGATTTAAAATTGAAGCCCCAAGGGGCTAGAAAGATGGCTCAGAGGTTAAGAGCACTGACTGCTCTTCCTGAGGTCCTGAGTTCAATTCCCAGCAACCACATGGTGACTCACAACCATCTGTAATGAGATCTGGTGCCCTCTTCTGGCCTGCAGGAATACATGTGGGCAGAACATTGTAAACATAATAAATAAATAAATCTTTAAAAAAAAAAATTGAAGCCCCAGGCTGTGTGTGCAGCACCAAGTTGTTTCTGGTCTCTCAGCAGTCAAGAATTAACTCTGTTGGTGATTTCTGTAACTACTGATATCTTAATACTAGTTTATTAGTCTAGGTAGTTAATTATTTTGCTGTGTGTTATATAAAAACTATTTAGTGTAACAGCCTCCAGCCACAGGGGACTAGAAACATTGTTTAAGGTTGAAGAATTATGACCACAGAAAGACATAAAACCTTTAAATATGTATCATGATAGACCCTGTCTCAAAGAAATGATCATGGTGGAATGATGACAGTGAGGTTGCCCACACCGAGAGCTACAGACACCACATGCTCTCTCTGACGTGGGTCTCTTCTGGTGTGGAGCGTAGCTTCTAATGTTGTGGAAGTGCTATCCACATGGGGGGGAGTAGAAAAGGGTCTTCTAATGTTGTGGAAGTGCTATCCACATGGGGGGAGGAGTAGAAGAGGGTCCACGAGAGGGGAAAGCCTTTATTTTAAGCAGAAAATTACTGTATAATTGAATATAGGTAGGTGTTAGATGGATTTAAAACCTAAAAAGTTCATGATTAAGGCCTGACCTCCTGTGAGAAAATTTAAATTTCTGATTATGTTCTTTTAGGAATTGCTGTTCAAGTTCACTTGCAGGTAGATTTCCTCTTCTGGTTATTAGCGCTGCTGCTGCTGTGGCATTCTGTTTTTTGTATATTTCTTTATGTTAAACTACTTCCACTGGATTTCATTTTTGTTCTTGTTTTGATGCTTTCCCTCTTTATTAGTTCTCATTATGCAAGTTTAAAGCTTAGGCTAAAAGTAAAGGAAAGTGTGCCGGAAGTAGAGGCTGGGTCTTGCTAATCCTGGATCCTCTTGTCCACAGCTTACTCCTGAATGTGGGTTGTTTGCCAGACCAGGAATTAAGTGAGAGTTGGATGGATTTTGCTTAGGATTTGGGTGTGATCTGCAGAGTCAGCATCTGGTCTGATCAGAAGCCCTGTGCTCATCTTCAGTAGTCAGTCACTCTAGCCCAGTGGTTTGCAACTCCCTAATGCTGCAACCCTTTAATATAGTTCCTCATGTTGTGCTGATTCCCAGCCATAAAATTATCCCATTGCTACTCCATAACTGTAATTTTGCTACTGTTATGAATCGTAATGTAAATATCTGATATGCGATTCCAAAGGGGTTGTGACCCACATTGTTCTAGAACTATTTCATTTCTCACTCTTGAAGCTTGGGATATAAAAGTAAGCAATAAAAGACATTTTTTAATGGCGTGTGTATCTGTATTAAGGAGGACTGCATAGTATGTCAGGTTGTCTCTGTGCTGACAAGATAAGGAAACAGAATGACCAGGCATGGAGAAGGACAGTCCTCTGCTGTTCTGATGAGTAGACAGACAGTGAAGAAAGCCAGAGTACAGATGTGTGGATGAAGAGGAGAGCCATAGGTAGATGAAGAGGAGAGCCATAGGTGGATGAAGAGGAGAGCCATAGGTAGATGAAGAGGAGAGCCATAGGTGGATGAAGAGGAGAGCCATAGGTAGAGGGAACAGGCAGGGGATAGGAGAGAGAGGGACCGGAGCATGGCCAGAACAGCTGTGCATCAGTTTAGGTATAACTGCTCCCTTTTCTGATGTGTGGTGTGAACAGGATTGGAACTTTTTACTGTTTTTTTTTTTTTTGTTTTTTAGTTAACAGAAGATGAAATAGCTACGATATTGCAATCAACTCTTAAAGGATTAGAATACCTTCATTTTATGAGAAAAATACACCGAGATATCAAAGCAGGAAATATTTTGCTGAACACAGAAGGCCATGCAAAGCTTGCAGATTTTGGAGTTGCAGGTCAACTTACAGTAAGTAGAAATGGTGACTGGTACCAGTACTTTACGCTTCATCTCCAGAAGGCAATTCCATTGAGTGATTGATTTTACTCGTGTGTGTGTGTATATTTGTGTTGTCTGGAAGCCAGAGTCCATGTTGATTGTCTTTCTTAGTTAGTTGTTCTCCACTTTACTTTCTGAGACATGAGATACTGTCCTTCACTGACCTGGAGGTCATTGATGCAGATAGGGTGGCTGGCCAGTATGCTCTAGGAATCTGCTTGCCTCTGCCTCTCCAGTTTGGGATTGCAGGTGTGTGCTTTAGCATCTGGCTTCTTGTGTGGAGATGGAGAAGTGTACTCAGGTTGTCATGCTTACACGCAAATGCTTTACCAACTGAGACATCATCCCAGCCCCTACTTATTTAAAAAAAATACTTAATTTAATTGTGTTAATACAAATTTGTAGAATTTACAAATGGATTACCAAATAGCTGATAGGAGTTTTAGATATTTTCTGGGGCTTGGGTTCATGGTTTAGCTTGTATAAAAATGGAAACTAACATAAGACATGAATATTAATTTAATTCTAATGTATCAGGGACATAAAGGAAGACAGATTGGAGCAGGCTGCTTTCCTTCAGCAAAGCAGAGAGCCCCAGCCAGCCTCCAGGCAGTTCAGTCACTGCGCTGGAAGAACTCCCGCTTGCTTCAGTGCTGTCTCTCGCTAGTGCTTGCCAGGAAAAAAGAAAGCTGTTCAAAGCAAACAGGAGGACTAGAATGATCTGGCTTTGTAAAATAATCAACTAAGTGTAAATGTCTATGCAGAAAAATGTTCCATGTAGATCAACACATCTCCATCAATATCATGCTGAGGGTTCTTGGTGAATATTGTATGCTTCACCAGCCCTTCTCCACAGCTACAAACTGTTTTGTTTTTTGAGACCAAGTTTCACTGGGTTACCCTGACCAGGCTGGCCTTGATAGAGGTCTGCCTGTCTCTATCTCCCAAGTACTGGAATTAAAGGCATGCACCCGGCTCCTGTCCAACTTTCTAAGTTTAGGTGATGTCCAGTTTCTTTGTCGCTTATGCTTCTGGTGCTATAGCTAAGACATCATGACCTTGTGCAAGATCTTTTATGTATTTAGTGGTTTTAGCTCTAACATTTGCTTTGAGATGAGTTAATTTTCATGCCTTTAGGTAGGTATCCAGATACATTCTTTTGTGTGTTGACCATTTCAGTCACTTGTTGCTAAACCTTTAGCTTTTCTTTTGTTGAATTATGTATTGGTACTTGCTGGGTTTATTTCTGGGACTTTGGTTATATTCTGTTGTCCTGTATGTAGGTCATTATGTCAGTACTTTACTGTCTTGACTTTTACAGCTTTGGTTAAACGTGAAACCTTCAGTTTTGTTCTCTTTTAAGACTGTTTTGGTTCTTCTGGGATTCTGCATTTCTCTCTGAGTTTTAGATTAGTGGTTTATTTTTGCAAAAGAGATCATTGGAGGTCTGGAGAGATGGCTCAGTGGTTAAGAGCACTGGCTGCTATTCCAGAGGTCCTGAGTTCAATTCCCAGCAACCACATTGATGGTTCACAACCATCTGTAATGAGATCTGGCGCCCTCCTCTGGCGTGTGGGCATACATGGAGGCAGAATGTTGTATACATAATAAATAAATCTTTAAAAAAAAAACTTAAAATGTTATTTAAAAAAAGATCATTGGAATTTCGGTAGATACTTCATTGAGTCATAAGTCAGTTTTAAAATTACCATCTTATTATTAAACCATCTAATTCATATACCCAAAATGCTTTTGCACTTACTTACATCTTTCATTTTACGCTAATATTATCATTTGTACAATAAGCATTTTGCCTTAATTTGGCTAGTTCATTCTTTAGTTTTTTGTTCTTTTTGATACTATTTTAAGTAAAACACTCACTCTTTGTTTTCAAATTGTTCATTGTTCATGTGAGTGTGGTTGAATTTTTTAGAGCTTATTTTTAAATAAATCTTTATTATGTATACAGTGTTCTGCATGCATGTATGCTTGGATGCCAGAAGAGGGTACCAGATCTCATTATAGGTGGTTGTGAGCCACGATGTGGTTGCTGGGAATTGAATTCAGGACCTCTGGAAGAGCAAGCAGCCAATGCTCTTAACTGATCCAGAGATCTGTTAAGTCCTGCCGAGCTTGTTTATTGCTAATTTTCATTTTTAAAAATTGTGTGTGTGTGCACGTATATGTGTACTTGAAAGTTCATGTGTGTGATTATAGGTTGTGAGTCCTTGCCTTCTACTTTGTTTAATGTTTGAGACTGGGATGTTTGTTATTCCTGGTGCATATACCAGAAATTCTTTTGTCTCTACCTCCCATTGTCTCCCACTGGGAGCACAGGGATTACGGATGCTCTACCAAGTCCAGCTTTCACTGGGTTGGAACTTGGGTCCTCAGGCACTTTACTGTCTCCAGCTCCTATTGATCACCCCACCCCGAAAGAAACCCCTCAAACTTCTACAGTAAACATGTCTTGTTTTGCTAAAGAGAACAAAACCAAAAAGTTTTGTGTTTTTTGTTTGTCCATTTGTTTTTGGACTTAGAGTGCAGCTGTAGTCTGTAATGAACCAGCTGGGCTTCCAGTACTACTAGGTGATGCTGAGGGTGGCTTCACACTTAGCATAGAAATGCTCTAACATTGTTCTTGATTCACAGTGCTCCCCCAACTTCACTGTCAGGGGTCCTCAGTTTCTCTCTCTAGGGAGCGCATGTCCAGTCTAATGTAGATCAAGCAAGGGAAGCCCTTTTTCTTCATGTGAGGGCTGCTTTGTTTTATTTTATATAGTTCATTTAAAAAAGGTTTTATTATTTTTTTATTTTTTTTATTTTTTGAGACAGCGTCTCACCCTAGCAAGGTTTGCCTGGAGATTGCTACATAGACCAGGTTGACCTCGAACTCAGAGAGATTTGCCTGCTTCTTTCTCCCAAGTGCTAGGACTAAAGACCTGTGCCACCACAGCTGTCTTATTTTTATTATTTTTGTTTATGTGTATGCATATATTCTGTATGGGTACATGCACGTGAGTGTAGGTACCTTGGGAGGGAGGTCAAAGGTGTCAGAACTGTGTGGAGTTGGGGTTACAGGTGTTTGTGAGCTGCCTGATGTGGGTGCTGGGCACCACACTCAGGTCCTCTGACAGAAAAGGAAGTGCTCTTAATTGCTGAGGTCTTCCTCTAGCCATCCTTATTTTGTATATGTTGATTTATTTTTGTGAAAGGGCTTTGCACTGCAGCCTTGGCTGGCTTGGGACTCTTGGTTCCCTTGCTTCAGCCTCCTGATGCCGGGACTAGATAGATGCCTGTGCTGAGCCGCCTAGCTTTGTAAAGGCTTCAGAGTCCTTCAGTCCCGTGTTGTTGTGAGGTCCACTTTTATCATTCTCAGTGCCAACAGTTTCTAAGCCATTTGGAAAGGTCTGTTCTCTCAGTTTTCCTGGTGACTGACGTGAGTCCTTTTGATGTCTGTTCAGCTAGTTGCTGTGTAGCCGGCCATCTGCTTACAGAATTTTGTGGTTTAGCTTTGCGTTTTCACATGGTTCTGGGAAGAAGTGAAAATAAGATGTATTTGTCCTGTCTGTTATCTTTAACAAAAATCTGTATTTAGTTTCTTTTTCTGTTTTGGAGACAGTTTGAGTATTATCATTTTAAAACATTCTGATAAGTTCGAGGTTTCACAGCTAAAGAAATGATTAGGCCCAAGTTGCTTCCTTTGCTGGGTTTTTAAAATTTAATTAATTTATTTTTATTTCATGTACATTGGTGTTTTCCCTATGTGTATGTCTGTGTGAGAGTGTTGGATCCTCTGCAACTGGACAGTTTTGAGCTGCCGTATGGGTGCTGGGAATTGAACCCAGGTCCTCTGGAAGAGCAGCCAGTGCTCTTAACCACTGAGAGCCCCCTTTTTTTGTTTCTTTAAAATATAGTGGACATTGTGAGATTAGTTCAGAAGTGCCACCTATCATTGCTTTCAAGTCACGCACACTTCAGGAGTGTGTGAATAGGGAAGCTCTTCTGCGTCTTTGCTTGTGTTTGGAAGTCCTATTCCTAAGGTGCATCAGTTGTAGCAAGGCTTTCCGTATTCCCAAGCCATTCTGGGAAAGCGCACGTGCTTATTAGTGCAGTGCTGTAGCCACATATCCATTTTCAGACCACAGGTCAAACTTGGTACCATTTTTATATCTAAGCTTTAAAGTGATTTTTCTAATTGCACATATAAACCAAGGGAGTATTACATAAGTCTACAAGACAGAAGACAAATGACTAATTCTCCCTTCTAGATGCGACTGTTATTAATAGTGTTTATTGCTCTAAGCTGCTTTTCTGCTAGGCAGGGCGTTCCTTTTTACTGGTGTTGCATTGTCATGATTATTATTTTGTTTTCAAAGAAATAAAGCTGTGTTATTCATTATTTTGGAAACATTTTTTTTATGTTATAATATCTTACACGTTTTCCATCCTGTATCTGTTTGAAATAGGACTTGCTATGTCGTCCTCTCTAGCCTCAAATTTAAGATCCTCCTGCCTGTCTCCCATGTGCTTGGATTATAGGTGAGTGTTCACCACGCCTGCTTCTTAGAGAGCTTTTAGTAAGCATTTCAGTATACGATTATCTATTGTAATACTTATTTTTCTTTTTGAGTCAGGGTCTCATTAGGTAGTCCCGCTGTCCTGGAACTTGATGTGTAGACCAAGATGACCTTGAACGCATACACAAGGATCCATTTGCCTCTTCCTCTTGGGTGCTGGGATTAAAGGCTTGTGATACCATGGTTGGCTTTACTTATTTATGCTTTTGAGACTAGGTTTCATTCTACAGCCCCTGCCATTCTGGAGCTCATGTGTAGTCCATGTTGACTTTGAATTCTCAGTGATCTTCTTACTTCAGATCCCCAAGGACTCAGGTTACGAGTGTTAGGTACCTTTGTGGTGATTTAAAAAAAATATTTATTGAGATGGGGGGTGTCTTGCAGTGTTGTCTACCCGATCTTGGACTTCTTTGCTCAGTGGCCCTCCTGAGTAGCTGGAATTATAGGCTTGATAGTCATTTTAATTGGTCCTTCTTCACCTATTACAGACATCTACAATCTTGTGAGTGTGTTTTGGGGTACTTGACTGTAAGGCAAATTTCTGGAAAGATTCTTGAATAGAAAGGTCTGGATATTTAAAAGTTTACTAAATATTGCAGTTTGTCTATGAGGTTGTACCATGTCATACTCTGGTAGTCTTGTGTTTCAGTTGCTGATTTCCTATGTTTTTATGTATACTGTTTTAAATTTCTTAATTTTAATAATTTTGCATTTTAATAATTGATTGGAAAAATTTATGTTTCTTAGCCATTTGAATTTTTTTCTTCTTTTTTTTTGAGACAGGGTTTCTCTATGTAATAGCTATCCTGGAACTCACTCTGTAGACCAGGCTGGCCTCAAATTCACTGAGATCCACCTGCCCCTGCCTCCCAAGTGCTGGGACTAAAGGCGTGTGCTACCACCACCTGGCCTGAATTTCTTTAGTGACTTGTATCATTATGCCTCGGGTATTGCTTTTAGATATGTTTCAAGTACAAGGCATTTTTAAAAAATGTTTTTATTTGATCCTTCAGACTTTTAACAATATATTTTAATCATATTTTTTCCCTTCCCTAATTCCTTTCAGTGTTGACTGAGTTTTTCTGTTCTATCAGTTCCCACAATCATTAAGTCCCAAAGAAATCCCACAGAGGTCTACATTAGTTATAAACTGATTGGCCCATTAGCTCAGGCTTCTTATTAACTCTTATAACTTATTATTCTTGTCTGTGTTAGCCACATGGCTCAGTACCTTTTTCAGCGAGGCAGTCACATCTTGCTTCTTCTGTGTCTGGGCCAGGACTGTGGACCAAGCTTTCCTCTTCCCAGAATTATCCTGTTCTCATTGACCCGCCTCTACTTCTTGTCTGGTTGTCCTGCCTATACGTCCTGCCTGGATACTGACCAATCAACGTTTATTTAAAATATAATTGACAGAATACAGACAATTGTTCCACACCATTCCAGGTCCTCTCCACCTCCCTACCCACCCAACTACTACTACCACTTCTTCTTTTCTCTGTCTTAAAAACAAAAGAAAGAAAACAGAAACAAAAGCATTAGAAACCATGGAGTCCAGTTAGTGTTGACCAGCAGCTATTCCTGGATGTGAGGCCTGCCCTGAAGTGTGGATGATAGACTCAGTGTCACTGCATTGAAGAAAACTGACTTTCCTTCTCTCAGCAGCTGGCAATCGCAAATAGTTTCCTGGCTGGGATGGGCCATTTTCCCAACTTACTGCATGTTGTCTAGTTGTGGTGGATCTCTGTTAGTTGCAGAAGCTTATCTGGCGATGGTCTAGTGATGCATTGATCTGTGGATGTAGCAATATGTCATTAGGAGTTGTTTTATTGCTATGTTCATTTAGCAGAATAAAAGAAATAAGTTTCGTCTAGGGCTAATGACCTATCTAGTATCTAGCCTCAGGTTCTTGGCCTTATTAACAGTATCGGGTATGCGTTCCATCTCATGGAGTGAGCCTTAATTAAATTTCAGCAAAAAGTAAGTGGTCGTTCTCATAATGCTTGTGCCGCTCTTGTACTACAGGGCATAAGCAAAGAATTTTTTAATTTTCAAACTGTTTCTTTTTTTCTCAGTAGTTTTCATGCTTTGTGTTGGTTTCCCCTTTCCATTTTAGGACACGATGGCAAAGAGGAATACAGTGATAGGAACACCGTTTTGGATGGCTCCTGAAGTTATTCAGGAAATTGGGTACAACTGCGTGGCAGACATCTGGTCTCTGGGAATAACTGCCATAGAAATGGCTGAAGGCAAGCCCCCATATGCTGATATCCATCCAATGCGGGTAAGGAAACAGCCATGTGGATGATCAGTTACTGGTTATCAATAGAAAGTTAGTGCAGCTTCCTTGGTTATATTCCAAACAAGAAGTGAGCTGATTTTATACCATGATAAATGCTTCCATGGGTGATATTCTTCCCTGGCATTAAATCTGAATCAGTCATTAATCTGAATCTAGTCCATTCTGCATTCTAGAGTGTGTGTCTTGATAGTCTCCTTGAAGGACATAGACGATAGAAATGTGTAGATCGATTTACATATTATATACATTATATACACTTTTAATAGCTTAGGCAACTACATTTTTAGGTCTCCATTGAATCACGTTCTGTGGCTCCCTGTCAGGTCGCCTGGTGTCAAACACCATCTACTGCAGTGTCTTCTTCAGTTGCACTGACAGCACCAAGCACCCATTGGTTCACAGATTGCCTTTTTCATGCTTGATCTCTGTAGTTGTTTTGGTTTGTGAATCCTCAGACTCTATCAGGTGACTGTGTTCTCTCCAGCCTGCATCCTGTGCCACTTACGTACGGCATTATGGCTCACAGGCTGCACCTCCCACAACCTTTCTCAGTGCTGATACCCTAAGAAGTTCCCAAGCTTTACTTACTCCAAGAACACACAGCTCTGTTGAAAGACCCCTCCTTCCCCTGCCAGTCCCAGAGGCTCCACAGCCTTCTTCACCCCCACACTGGTTTTTCCTTGTCTTTAATTAATTCATTCTTTTACTAAAAGACTTGAGCTATTTTTAAAAAGTTTTGTATACCCAAAGACAAATTCCTTTTTTTTTTTTTTTTTTTTTGGTGGGACTGAAGAGGCAAGAAAGGGGGAGTTTATGTGGTCATTCTTTTAGATTTAAAAGTACAGCTTAAATTGTCTAATGCAGAGTTTTATCTTTCATAAAGTAGGAGTTTCCATCATTTAAATTTCAATAATTAGTAGTCTTTATAAAGAAAGATTTTTATTTAATTATGTGGTACCCTAGAGGCCAGAAGAGGATGTCAGAGTCCCTGAAGTTGGAGTTGTAAGTGGTTGTGAACTGCTTGACATGGGTGCTGGGAGCTGATCAGCCCCTCTGGAAGAGCAGTATGTGATGTTAACCACTGAGCAATCTCTCCAGCCCTTAGTAATAATCCCAGTCTTTGTAAAGTAGAATTTGATTGTGCTTTACTATAATAGCTTGATTTTTAGTTTTTCTTTTCTGCAGAGTGAGAATTTGAGGGACTGGAAAGATAGCAGCAGAACTCCTGCTTGTCATCCCCAGGCCCTGCATTCACCCCCAGTACCACACACATACACTCTCTTTCTCCTCACCCCCACACCCTACACTCACACCTTTACACATGATTTAAAAAAAAAACGAACACGGTGGTGGTGCACTCCTTTAATCCCAGCAGTTGGGAGACAGAGGCAGGCAGATTTCTGAGCTCAAGGCCAGCCTGGTCTACAGTGTGAGTTCCAGGACAGGTACCAAAGCTTCACACAGAAACCCTGTCTCAAAAAAACCAAAAAAGAAAAGAAAAGAAAAACCGACGAAGATTAACGAGTATCATTTGGTGTGGCTTGAGGCTGATAGCTCCCTTGTGACTTTCGGGACTTTGTTGATGATCTTAGAGTCATCACTGACATGCATTGGTGACTTTGAAGGAGGAGAGTTTAACAACCATGGGGCTGAAGTTGTCTTCAGGGTACAGGTACTCATAGGTGGTGTCTTTTCACATTGCAACCTACTTAATATTGTTATCCCAAACTTGTATGAGGCTGAGATGGCTCACTTAATATTGTTATCCCAAACTTGTATGAGGCTGAGATGGCTCACTTGGTAAAGTGTTTGCCTTGCAAACTTGAAGACCTGAGTTCATTCTCTAGCACCTGTATGAAAAGCTAGGTTTGATGATGTGTGTTTATAATCCTAGCACTGGGAGAGAAAGTCAGGCGATTCCTAGGGCTCCATGGCTGGCTGGCCTGCCTAACCTAATCATTGAGTTCCTGGTCCCAGTGAGACTCAAAAACAAGATGGATGGTTCCTGAGGTGCCACACTCTTGTTATTTTGTTAATAGTGGGGATTGACCTTAGTGTCTCATTTATGTGAGGCTCTACCACTGAGTTACCGGTCCCTCAGGAGTGACACTTGAGGTTGGTCCTTGATCTCCGTGCATGCATGCACACATGCACATGTACTTGCACTCATACCTGTGTGAACACGTGCATTACTACCACACACACATACACACACACACACACACACACACACACACACACAAAGTGGGGGGAGGTTTGTTTGTTTTTTTGGGCAGCATCATTAGGTTTAGAACAGGACTGCATGTGAGCGAGGGAGGGAAAGGAAAGAAGAGCAGGTCTTTGGTCTCTGTACTCCATGTGGACACACTTTATATTTGGGTAAGTAGAAAGTTATCTTACCAAACAGATGTAGTTGTTTGTATTGGAGTGTCATTTTCATTTTATCTATTTTTTTTTAAACTAGGCAATATTCATGATTCCTACAAACCCTCCTCCCACATTCCGTAAGCCAGAGCTGTGGTCAGACAACTTCATGGATTTTGTGAAGCAGTGTCTGGTAAAAAGCCCTGATCAGAGAGCTACAGCCACTCAGCTCCTACAGGTATGCATCATCTCTCTGTGCTGTCTCACACTGCTAAGTCACTGTCTTGTACGTAGGAATGAGGTATAAGACATTCCATGCTGCGAGGAAAGTTTAAAACTATTGAATAGAAGGACGTAGAAAATATTTAATTTGAAGAACATAGTGGTAACAAAAGGAAGTGTGTCACGAATGAGTTTAGAATTAAGAGCAGTAAGAAGCTCAGAAACATTTCTCTCACTAGGAAGAACAGTAGGTGGGTAATAGCTCAAGACTGATGTCAAGTCATAATAGGCCAGATGTGCATGTGTCCGGGAAGAGTGGAAGGAAATGACCTTGAATACTTTGCAAGTATAGAGAACAAGGTGATATGGCGTTCTTGCTCTTTTAAGTGTATTGCCAAACCTGCCTAGATGAAATGACGATGATAGAGGTCATGGAAGAGCCTTTGTTCTGCTGTCCCACCACGTGCTGAAGCACCCTTCCAGTCGTTAGAGTACTTAACAAAGGCTTGGAGACCTTTGCTCTGTTGGTGATGGGAAGCAGGGATCTATTGTCCCTCCAAGGAGGAAACTTGGGTTACTACCACACTAAGTTTGGATATATAGGCAACTCGTGCAAAGAATTTCTATATGTAACTTTAGCTGCCAGGGTTTCTTGTTGCTCCACAAAGGCAGGAAAAACATAAGATGGGGCTGGTAAGGTCTCGGAGGGTAAAGGTGCCTGCTCCAGGTCTGCATCCTGAATTCAGACATTGGGACTGATGTAGTGGAGACTGACTCTTTCACTGAAATAAAGAAAAAGAGGACCTCAAGGTGAGATAGAGAGCAATGGCACAGGTCCAAACAGTCATCTGTCTCCTTAGAGTCATGAAGTGGGTGTGGCTTAGTTGCTCTAGGTGTGAAGAGAAAAATTAGACCACTGATTCATATGACAAATGCAGCCAGATTTCTACCATGTGTCATGCACTGTTTGAAAATAAACTTGTATCTCTTGTTCTCTGTTTTACTTAAGCATCCATTTGTCAAGAGTGCCAAAGGAGTGTCGATATTGCGAGACTTAATCAACGAAGCCATGGATGTGAAACTGAAGCGCCAGGAAGCTCAGCAGCGGGAAGTGGACCAGGATGATGACGAAAACTCAGTGAGTGGCAGGCATTGTGGTGGCTTCAGGAGTAAATGCTTGTTAGGTCGTGATGCCGCAGAAGTGAGATAAGTAGCTGGTGTGGGCAAGCCTGCAGCTTGAGACTCAGCACTTTGTCCCAAGTCTCATTCAGTGTTGCTGGACCCCGGATGGGTCTGTGCTTGCTTGTTACTCAGTGTCATTCGAGACACTTACGTTTGACTATTTTGCCCCCATATTTTTTTTCCAGTTTATCTTTTTTTAGAGGGAGGCGGGGGAGTTATCTCCCAGCTTGGAGGCTTGATTTTTCCCAAGTTCTTTTAAAATTTTCATGCTGTATTCTGGAATCACTCACAACCTTTGAGATTCCAAGGGTCCTTGTGTCTGTGCTGGAAGTTGAATGAGGAGGAAGAAGGTCCTTTAGGTTAGATGTGCAGTTGTCACATGGTGACCTTGGGATCATCTCAGCTCCTAAGGTATATAGACAGCCTGGAGAAGTGTCAAATCCAGGAAAATTTTTGCATCAAGATGAGTGACAATAGTTCAGAAAATTTAAAATCTTTTAAACAATTAGCTCCAGGTTGAGTTTTTTTGTTCATTTGCAGGAGGAAGATGAAATGGATTCTGGCACAATGGTTCGAGCCGCTGGTGACGAGATGGGCACTGTCCGAGTAGCCAGTACAATGAGTGATGGAGCCAACACTATGATTGAGCACAGTGACACATTGCCATCACAGCTGGGCACCATGGTGATCAACACCGAGGACGAGGAAGAGGAAGGAACGATGAAAAGTGAGGCTCTGCCACCTAACTGATCCAGATATAGGCTCTCCTGGCTCATGTGGTCTTAGTCGTGGGCCTGTTCTGTTGCCATAGCTAAGTGCCTTACTGGAAGAGATCTGCTCAGTAGGTTGTGTTTGGAGGACTGTGAGGAGCAGGGCCTGTGGGAAGGGATTTGCTTTTGAACCCCAGTGGCTATTCTCTCACTGAACATTGTCACTAAATGGTTTTCCTGAAGGAGGGTATATATGTTGTTTTCATACATAACTCATCTCTGTTAGTAATGAAACTTGAAGTGCTGTACATATCTATAATCCATTTTCATGGTGTCTGTTTAACCAAGACAGTCAAAGATGATTGAGCAGGTTTAAAAATCCTGTTAAATCTCAGAAGACTCCTCTCCTTCCCTGCTGTTTCTTTTCTTCTTTCTCCTTTCCTTCCTCCCCTACTCTCCTTGTCTCCCCCTTTTACTTTCTCTGCTGATTGTTAAAACCCCTGAGCCTCACACATGCTAGGTAAGCACTCTACCACTGAACTATACCCCTACCACTGCTCTGTCTTTTGAGACAGGGTCTTGTATGTTGCCTCAGACTTCTGGGCTCAAGCTGTTACCTGTGGTCAGAGTCTAGGCCTGGAGTCTCCAGGCTTTTGCAGTTGTATTCAGGAATGAGATAAAAGCCCACATAGATTGCAGAGTAGCATGGCAACTGTTTAGGCAAAGCACAGGTCAGAATACACTGCAGGAGAGCAGTAGGCCATAGAAGGTACAGTTACTGCCTGAGGCTTCTTTCTGTGGGAGCCTAGAAGGAGGGCCTGGTTTCTAGGGAAGTAGTTTGGGTGGTTATGTTATGATTGATAGATTAGTTTATATGATCATTTCCCCCTACTGTGCATGTGTCTTTCTCTAATGCAGCTGAGTTATAGGGGAGTCCTGCCTCCCTAAAAGTTCACTTGAGGACACACTTGTGCCTGGCTGTGCATGAATCTAAAACTAGTTTAGACCAGATTTGCCTTTTCTTGTTTTGTGCTTGGACATGAGAAGAATATGGCTGCTTAGTGTTTGTCTAAGTTTGATGGTTGTCAAGGGGAGGAGAAACCTATTCTATTGTTCAGAGTAGGGTGTGTGTACCCTGGTCAGATGGGGGTCTAAGTTGCTAGTAGGTTGCTCCGTGCATTTTGCAGAGAGGGGTGCGTGTGAATAGTAAGTGCAGGTAAAGGGCCTACCCAGGATGCCAAGTGAAACGAAATGGAGTCTAGGCTACTAAACTCTTTCTAGTGCTTGCCTGCCTCAAAGTGCTTCTCTTGCCTCAGCCTCCCAAGTAACTAGGATTATAGGTGTGTGCCACAGACCTGGGTTTGCCTTTCCTTTTTCCTGGCTGATCCTTCCCTGTGACTGGCCTCATTCCTGTGTTTGGCTCCTGACTTAAGAGTCTTGCTGGCTACCTTTTAGTACCTGAGCTTATAGGCCAACTCACAGAGGGAATAATTTGAGAGTACAAAATATTGACTGAGGAGGATAGATTCAATTTGGCCTAAACTTTGCATCAGTTTAAAGACCTAGGTCTTGTTGGTTATCCTCTTTTCTTCCCTTTAACTCTCCACCCCCGTGCTGGGGCCGATTCTGGCTCCACATGTGCTAGTCTCAGCCTGCACTCAGAATATTTAAGCCTTCCTTGTAATCCAGGGAACAGCACACCAGCCTCTAGGCCCATCTAGTTGCTCCCTACTTTTGGTGGTAAGGCTCAGCTGCAGCACAGCCACAGCCGTTCCGCTGCTTTTGTGCCTCTGGACTGAAAGGCTGCCTTGAGTGCCTGTGAAAGACTGCTGCCTCCAAGGCCTAAACTGTCTTGTCCGTTCCTGTACAGACAGGAAGTTTTCTGGCTAGTAGAACACTTGACTAGCATGTGAAACCCTGGGTTTGATCTCTAGGGAGGGTGCACAATTAGAAAAACAAAAAGATGATCAAGCAGACCTGGGGCTTTAAACCTAAGCAGAGGGGCCGTACTGGAATGGCTTCCCAGCCAACAGTGGCTGGCTGCAGACTGGAGAGGTGAACTGGATGGTGCTCAGTTCCCAAAGCTGGATGTCACAACAGTCCCAGGCTGGTCCTGAGGGCCTGGAAGATTCTTAGAGACTTGTTGGTCTTTAGTCCATGTTGAAAAACCCAAGAAACTGGAGTCTGATGCCGATGAGGAACAGTAACTGCAGCAGCGGGACGGACGGGTGTGCCATTAAGAAGCAGAGGCAGGCTGGCAAGAAGATGCTTTCCCCTCAGACCTTTCTGTGTCTGGGCTGTCGGGTGGTGACATCCCCTTCAGGGAGAGACTTCTCTCAGTCAGTCCTTTTCGTCAATGCTCTCGCTGACAGACTCACTGTTGTATCTCTTAGTTGATGCCAGATGCCGCCAAGCTCAGTGAATGAAATGAGTTCTAATACTGGGACAAGCTGGGGGTGTTGTCAAAGTATAGTAGAGGGTATTTAACTTGTACTGGGGCTCCTTATAGAGAGGCTGCAAGCCTGGCAGCAGGCAGCTAGGTGGAGGTACTCTGGCAGAGGGAGCACTTTACACAAGAGCCTCACCAAGAGCTTGGTGAGTTGAGGAACACTCAGGTAGCTTCTTGTGGCTGAGAGGGACATTTGCAGGGCAGTGTTCCCACACGTCTCTTCTGCTCCTCACCTTTCAGGTTATGGTTTGTATGGCAATCACGTTTCGTTTTCAAAGGCAAAATAGTTCCCTTTGTCTGGTTAGGAGCTCAGATTCATTATCTCTGACGCTGTATAGGAGTGGTAATGTTATTTATTGGTAGATTCATAAATTGATAAAACTTCTGGAATGCCTTGTGTATCAGGCTTTTAAAAAGTTCAAATCTGGGTCTGGCGAGATCTCCCTGCAGTTAAAAGCATTTGCTGTTCTTCCAGAGGACCTGAGTTCAGTTCCCAGCAACCATATCAGGTGGTTCTCAACCACTTGTAATTCTAGCTTCATGGGATCAGTAGCCTTTTTGGATGTTGCAGACACCTGTATCACACATAAATAGACCTCTTGCTATGTATGCATAATTAAAAATACATCTTAAAATAGACCTCTTGCTATGTGTGCATAATTAAAAATACATCTTAAAAGAAAAGGTCAAGCTGGGTGGTGGTGGCGCACGCCTTAAATCCCAGCACTTGGGAAGCAGAGACAGGTAGATCTCTGTGAGTTCAAGATCAGCCTGATCTACAGAGTGAGTTCTTGGATAGGCTCCAAAGCTATACGAGAAACCCCATCTCAAAAAAACAAAAACAAACAAAAAAAAAAAAAAAGAAAAGGGTAAACCTTTGACCCAGTAAATTACACTATTAGTAAACAGGCCCAAGAAAATAATTAAAAGTAATAGATAAATTATATTCAAGAATTTTTTCAAACATGGTCTTTACAAATAGAATACTGTATATACAAAAACATTAGGTACAGTCCCAGCCCTTAGTCGAAATCTGAAGAGAGAGGACGTTAGCTAATTGTACTTGTCTGAAAACATATTGGTAAGTTTTGTTAGTTTGTAGAATACATGCAGGGCAGGGAAGACTCACCTGTTATTTTTAAATGAGGATTCTAGTAGAACTTCTCTTGATCTCAAAAATCAAGGTCAAATTCCTGTGTGACTTGTCAGTGTTGGAATTGTTGTACTTCCTGCTTATGCCAGCAGAGGGAGCTCTGTAATAGGCTATGAATTGAAATTGTGTTCCCATTCATACTGTCACGCTGATAGCCTTTCTTTTTGGTATATGTACCTTTAAGTATATATGTATATTTTATTTTATGTGTTTGGGTGTTTTGTCTGTGTATGTATGTCTGTGCACACATGTATGCCTAGTGCCTGCAGGGATCAGAAAAGGTTATTGAATCTCTTGGAACTGTACTTTGAACTACCACATAGTAGTAGTGGCTGAGAGATGACCCTTATTCCTCTGGAAGCCAGTGCTGTTAACTGTTTGACCATCTCTCCCTTCTCACCTTTATTTTGAGTCTATTTGGAGTTACCACAGCAACACTAGGGCGTTGCCTTTATTTCATTTAGTTAGGAGATTGAACACTTGGCAGAGTTGAAGTCTGAGTCAGCCAGAGCACCTCAGCACAGTGTCTTTCCCTCTGAGATCTCTTGCAGGCTTTGGTTGGAATTGGTCTTGTCATTCTTCAGCATGGTGCCACATATAGCTTTTAAAATAGCATCAGTCTACGTAGTCTCAACCAAATAATGGAATAAAATTTCAAAACAAAACAGCTCGTGCAGAACTGATTTTGGGGGGAGTTATACTATGTATAAAAACAAGTGTTAAAGATATTTTATAGCCATTTGTTGTTTGGTACATCCTGGTTTTGGTTTTGGAAGTGCAGCAGCTGGAACCTCTGGCCTTGTGCATGTCAGGTGTGCATTGCTGAGCTGCAGCAGCGCCTCATTTTAATCAGGCTCATGTTTGTATTTACTGCAGAAAGGGTTGGGAGTAACCTTTTACTGATTTGCAGAATTTCTCTGTATTTGGATACTGATTTTTTTGGCATATGGTTTGTGCAGTATAATTATTTTACCCTAGCTCATGGCTCTTGCTCTTAGCTTGGCAACCATTCTTAATAACTATAGTTTTCATGACATCAGATTGTTCTGAATTTTCTTATACTGTATAATTTTTGTGTTCTTTAAGAAATGTCTTTTTACCTAGATATCTTAAAGTTAGTATATGTTTCAACAATAGTTGTAAAGTTTTACTGTTCACAGATGTTCTTTATAGATCATGAATTTCTTTTTGCTTATACTGTGAACTATAGTCATCTGCTCTGTTCTTTCCATTTGAAAACCTAATTTCTCCACCACACTTAATTGTGTGGTCCAGTCACCCTTAACTGTCTTCTGTGCCCATTATCTAAAATAGATTCTTTGTTCCTTCTTATTTTTCCTTACAGTACAGTTTGCTCCTTGAAAAAATCTCATGTCAATATCAGGATCAGTGTATCAAATTTTGCAGTATACCACCGGGATTTTACTTGATTGCTTTGAATGCATAGTTTATTTTAGTCAGGCAGAGTTACTGTCTCTTCAGTATTAATTCTATCAACAGTTACTTGGTTTATCTGTCATATCTGTAGAAACTTTATTCACAGACATGCTCTATATCTCTGTGTGTGTGTGTCTGTCTGTCTGTATTTTTTTTTGAGGAGGCCTTTTTATATAGCTCATGCTGGTGTTGGCTTTTAATCCTCCTGCTTCAGACCTCATGAGCATTGCAACTGCGGGTGTGTACTCTCATGCCTAGCAGTTCGTCTGTGTGTGTTTGCTCGTGTGTAGGTCAGAGGTCAACCTCAGGTACTGTTTCTCAGGAGCTCTCTACCTTGACTTTTTTTTTTTTTTTAAATATTTATTATGTATGCCTACAGGCCAGAAGAGGGCACCAGACCCCATTAAAGATGGTTGTGAGCCACCATGTGGTTGCTAGGAATTGAACTCAGGACCTTTGGAAGAGCAGGCAATGCCCTTAACCTCTGAGCCATCTCTCCAGTCCCCTTGACCTTTCTTTTAAAAATATTTTTTTAGTATTTAAAATTAAGTGTATATGTGTGGGTATGTATACTTGTACAGATGCCCCAGGAAGTCAGCGACTTGGATCCCCTGGAGCTGGAGGTACCCGTGTTTGGTTATAAGTCACCTGATATAAGGACCAAACATGGATCCTCTGAAAGAACAGAACATGCTCTTAACTGTTGAGCCATCTCTCCAGTCCCATCTTGTTTTTTAAGACTGATTCTCTCATTGGCCTAGAATTCAGCCAGTAGGCCAGGCTGGTTGGCCACTGAGCCCAGGGATTCTGTAGTCTCTTCTGGGGTCATAGGCCTGCACAGAGCCTGGCTGTTTTATGTGAGTTCCAGGGATTCAGCTCAGGTTCTTGTACTTGCTTGGCAAGCACTTAACTGATTGAGCTGCCTCCTCAGCAAGCCTATCACATTAAAATAGTTTATTAAGCTACTAAATGTATTTTCAAAAATTATCTTTTTGTTTATTATGGGTATGTGTGTACATGCACACATGTGGAAGTCAGAGGACAACTTGGAGTAGTTGGTTCTCTTCCCCACCATGTGGTTCTGGGGCATTGACATGAGGCTTGTAGCAAGTGTCTTTTCACTGGGCTCCAAATCTTTTGTTTTCAATGCTGCGGTTTTGTTTTTTGTTTTACTTTTATAGATGATTTGTTGATGTTTTTCAGTGGGTTGCTTTATTCATTATCCTATGAGATTTGAAATTTGTAAGTTTCCTTTTTTTTTTTTTTTTACAGAGAAGGCCTTGTCTGTGAATTATAACTTTAGTTTTTTCCCTTTTTGACCCATGCGCCCTTTTTTCTGGTTTACTCAGATTTCTAATACAGTTTGAATAGTAGTGCCTGACCTTGTCTTGTTGCTTACCTGAGAGAAAATTCTTCTAATATCTTAGTACCGAGTCTGATTGTGAAACAGGATCATAAGGGCCCCTTAGACTAAAGTTCTTTACCTCTGGCTTTAGAGGTCCTTGTAACAGTTAGACTGGTGTAACCCTGTTTGCTCTTTTGTGGTTTGATTTTCTTGCTTACGAGTCTGATTACCAGTAGCTTTTCCCTTAGCTCTAATGCAGTATCGCTCCATTGTCTACGTGGTACATGTGGTCTTTGTTTGTTTCCTTCTCTTCCACCCTGTGGTGCCAGGCATTGACTCCAGGGACCTCATCACAATGCTCAGGCGGTCTTCGTGGAGCTGCATCCCAAGCTCAGATAACCATTTTGTTGGTTAGAAACAGAGTTTCATTCACTGTGTATCTCCCGCCAGCAGCCTGGAATTTGCCAGGTAACCCAGGTTGGCCTCAAATTCAAAGTCCCCTTACCTCTACTTCTTGAATTCTGGAATTATAAGCATGTGCCACTATGCCTGCAAATTATTCAGAAGCACTTTCTCTTTTTTTGTATTTTATTTTATTTTTTTAGCTAAGCATTTTCATGAAAGCACTTTCTCTTTTTTTAAAACTACACGTGTGAAATTTTAAAACTGCCCATTTCGATTACAGAGAATTGAGGTTGAAAACATGGTCTACATGGTAATAGTTCTTTGGTACTTTTTGAGACATTTGTGGCTTGGCATATTTGTTGTGGATTTTTGTCAAATAGTCTCTGTGTGCTTAAACAAGATCATATTTTCTTCTTTTGAAAATGTTTAAAAGCTCTGTGTGTGTGAGTGTGTGTGTGTGTGTGTGTGTGTGTGTGTGTGTGTGTGTGCGCACGCCATGAAGCCATGTGTGGAAATTAGAGGACAACTCTTGTAGGTTCTGAGAATTCAGCTCAGGTCAACAGGCTTGCATAGCAAGTACCTTTACCTAGTAGGTCTTCTTGCCAACCTAAGAGTGTGTGTTTTCTAGTTGTTTGTTACAGGAATTTATATCTAGTAAACTTAATTTGTTAATTGCCTTTACATAGTCCATTTTCCACCAATTTTTGCTACTTGATTTTTCAGAGACAAAAGTAAACAGCAATTACAGAAAAGTTTGGAAGAAGGGCGTTGGTCTGTTTTGCACAACCATGTAGCTTAGCAGTTCTGTGCTTTTTCCCTGAGGAAATGGCAGGTCTAAAGACAGCAGCTCCGAAAGGTAATGGAGACCTGTCTGCTGACGATTTGACACCAGTGCTTCTCCCTCTCAGTGCTCGGTGACTGTCCAGGGCGTGCATATAAACTGCTCTCTCTTCTCCAGGCTTATTTGTGGTGGAGGTAGAAGGTGAAATAGTATTTGCTGTGTTCTCGTCTTTGGCTCAGGCCTTTCCAGTTAGACCCTGTGAACTGCTGAGGGGAGTGAGGTGATTTCTTCTTAAAATTTGCACTTAGTTCTCAGTACTCTAATTTGCCCCTTAGAGCCATAGCTACACTCCTCTCTTTGAGACAGAACTCTAAAGCATAGCAGCCTTTCTAAGTTCAGGAAGCTCTGTGACTTTTGTTGCTGTGTTTCCTCCTTTAAAGCCACAGGCCGGGCTCTTGTTGAAAAGGTCTCATTTCAGCACTGTCAGGCACACAGTCAGAGCACACAGAGGGATTTTTGGCTTGCAGCCCATGTCTTTCCACCTGCGCTGTCTGAAGGAAGTTGTTGAAGCATTGTCCTTGTGTTGTCCTCATCTGTCTGTCTTGGATGTAGCACTGGCAAGCATGGTAATTAGAATGTCAGCCTGCACGTGTCTTAGCACCCTTTACAGCAGGAGCTTCATTGTCTAGTTTCTGATGGCTTCAAAACGCACCAGCAAGAACTCACTGCTTGCATGCACCTGCCATTCTGAATCAGCACCGCAGAAGGCTCTGGAGAGCCGTGCTGCTACATGCAGCACAGTGAAAAGCCGCAGCATTTAGTTTCATTGCTGCTGTGTTTCTGAAGGAGGGCAAGGAAGAAAGAAAAATCGTGGAGTGATTTTTGGAATCAGCCTTTGGCTTGAAGTATATTTCTGATTTCCTAGGTGGGGCCTCCTTAGGGAGGCTGTTCCCCTTTTGACCCTCAGTTTCCTAAACTTTTAGAAAAATAGGGCACAAAAAGTTTTATTTTGTAGTTTTGCCAAACTAATATAAGGTGCTACATATAAAATACTTAATGTCTAAATGCTCAAAGATGAAAGTGTTATAATAATCATTTATTTATTCAGAGAGGGAGAGAGAGAGAGAGAGAGAGAGAGAGAGAGAGAGAGAGATTGATCCCTTGGCAATAAGATGATAAGATGATAGCTATTTTGAGAACTAGTTAAGCAATTCAATATACAAGATGACAGATTTAAAGAAAGCCAGCCTTTGGGTCCCGCGAGCCTTCTTTTATGAGGCTTCTGACCCTCATTTTAGCACTGGCATTCATTACTGGCCCTTCATTCCCATCCCTGAAAGGCAGTTTCCCGGGGAACTGCTTTTTATGAGACGCTGCCTCCTGGGTGAGCTTTACAATAGAAAAGTAGACATCTTGGCACTTAAACTTCTCTCACAGTTTCACAAATAGCTCAAGGTCATCCTTGCAGAATGGAGACTAACTCCTAGTTGTTTGTGCAGTTACTCTTATTGTGTCCACATGTTGGGCTCACTTTTATCTTTGGAAACCATTAACATTCTTCATTTCTTTGGGATGAGCCAGAAAACACAGACTCTTGGTGCCTGAATATTCATTCAGAGAGCCTAGCCAGACCACATGCGAGGATGTGAAAGTACCAGGTCTCCATGTGACCTGGGTGATGGCCTCAAGGCCTGTATTTTTTGGAATATAAGTTACTCCAGTGTGGTTATGTTGGTCAAAGGAGAGCCAAGATTTTCCCAATGATGGCAGTGGTGCAATAGTTGCGAGAAGAAAGGAGAGTGAACCCAGAAGCTTGGCTTTGGCTGTTGGTGTAAGAGGTGTGGGTAGATCAACTTGGTCCAATAGTACTCTACCTCCAGTGCCTTAAGACTCTTGCTTAGAAAGAAATGGAGATATACTCTCCAATCTATAAGGGAAAGTAGATGATTTTCTGTAAATATGTCTTTTCTAAGAAATGTCAATTTCAGTATTTGTTAAAAACGGTTATCCAATGGGACCCAAGAGATATTTCCTAGATATTTATTATGTGTCACAACTGTAATGTACAGAGACCAACTGGAACATTTGCTGCTGACAAAGAACTTACAGGTTAAAAACATGAGATGGTGTCTCAGTATCACTACCTAGAGCTGCACATGCTGCCACTGTGCTTTCCAGTCCTGTGCATGTGTAGAACATACCCAGATCATGGCACTTGGTAGTGATTAGCTGAGGAGAGAGGCCCTCTGCATATAAAGATTACAACAACTTGATGAAAGGCTGGTGAGTTACAGAAAAGGTTAAAGGGTTTGTGAGAAGAATGTTCAAGACTTTAATTACGATGGCCAGCAGAGAATACTCCAGGCAGGGGCAAAGTCAGAAAGGTGGGCAGTGTATATTGAATATTGAGGTTGGCTGAAGCAGATGTGGGCATTGGTCAGCTTTTGAAAGGACTTTGAGGACCCAGATATGAAGTTAGAACTTGACAGTGTTGTTAAGGGGGTGTTTGAAGACACTCTGGCCAGAAAGGTGAGACCCTGTCTCAGGAGATTCTTGCAATACCAAGGTGTGGATCATCCTCATTGGTGACTGTTGTCTTTTCCGGTGGCTGTCCCTAGTGCTCTAGCTGGGAGGCCTTGGAATTTGGAGCTAGATCTCTCTTGTAATCCATAAGCAGCTCATTGCATCAAGGTGGCTTGCGAGCCACTGTCTAGGAAGCCATTCAGATCATACAGACGTAGCCGCTCAGATCATACAGACGTAGCCGCTCAGATCATACAGATGTAGCCGCTCAGGCTTTTTACTAGAAAGAACATTTTTCTGGGCTCCAGGGCATCTTACAACCTGTGGTTCTTAGTGGTTTCAAGAACATTTTAAAGTTTATGGTTACATAGACTTTATGTGGTTCAGTGACTTGATACATCTGAAACTCATAGATGTCCCTTAACAAAAACAAAACCCAGAAACCACACATACAATAAATGTTAGATTTAAAAAACAAATCAAACCCACTATGATGCGTTTACATTATAGCACATTATTTTAAAACAGAGGGAAACACTGAGGCATCGCTGGAGTTTTTGTCTTACAAATGTTTGTGCATGGAGCCCAGAAGAAAATGTAGGCTTGTGCCCAGTTCCTTACTTTGAGCAGAATTAACTACTATTTAGATGAAAACAACTATTGTGGGAATTAAGGAAAGGCTAGGTTGACCCTTATGGGTTAGCTAGTTTGACAGTGAGGGCTTGGGATGGAAGGGTCATCAAGTTTGAGATCTGATAGATGTTACTCCAAAGAAGATGTAAGCTCCAATTTTTGGTTAAGCTCATTTCTAGCATGCCCATCCGGCATTATTTTACAGTTCTTAGAAACCCAGAATAAGAGCACATCATAAAGGAAGGTCTTGTTGATTTATTTCGAGATTGAGTTATTGACATAGTTTATGTACCATTTTATGGGTCATAAATTTATGGAGCTTTCTTATTTAGAGTATACAGTGATTTTTAGTATGTTTGCAGTTTTGCAACCATCACCAGTATTTAATTTTTAAAGTTTTATTATTTTAAACTGAGATATAATTTGTAAAGTTTACCATTTTAAAGCATACATTTCAGGGGCTGGAGAGATGGCTCAGAGGTAAATAGCACTGGCTGCTGCTCTTCCAGAGGCCTTGAGTTCAATTCTCAGCAACCACGTGGTGGCTCACAACCATCTATAGTGGGATCTGATGCCCTCTTCTGGTGTAAAGGTGTACATGCAGATAGAGCATTCATACATAAAATTTTAAAAAAGCATTCAGTTTCATAGATTTTCTTTTTAGTATATTGATAAGGTATTACAAGAATAATGACTTCTAAATTCCAGACGTTTTGATCCAAAGAAATACTCATCCCATTGTCAGTTACTCCTATTCTTCCCCTTCCACAGTCAACCATTTATCTACTTTCTGTCTCTATGGATTTGCCTGTTCTGGATATTTAATGTAAATGGATTCAGACAATATATTTCTCTTTTGGTCTGGCATTTTTTGTTTTGTATAATTCTTTCAAGGTTTATCCATGTTCCAGTGTTTATCAATGTTATATATAATATCTATAAGAATTTGATACATTATATATAATATAAACTTTTGTTGATATATGTGAACATGCTTGTCTGCTTGTGTGTGTGTGTGTGTGTATGTGTGTGTAGGTAGGCCAGAGGTTATCACTAGGATTCTGCCTTGGTTTCTCTCTACTTTTACTTTCTGAGCTCATGGGTTTGACTCGGCTAGCTGGCTAGTGAGCTGCAGGGATCTGCCTGTTCTCTCCTGCGTTGGGATACAGATTAGTGAGTGGTGGTGCTTCACCCATCTTTCTTATGTGGGTGCTGAGGATCTGAACTCATGTCTTCACGCTTCCATAGTAAGCACTTTACCAACTGAGCCATCTGCCCAGCCTCAGTCTCTCAGGTTTTTATTGCTGAGTAAGTTTCCCATGTGTAGCTAAAACACACGCTTGCTCATCAGTTGGTGGACATTGGATCATATCTTTTACTTTTTCTGTAACACTTTTCAAAGGAAAACAGAGACAAGGCACAGGTGCTCGTCGTTTCCCTCCTTTGCCTGTGCGCTTAGACAGGTTGTCCACTCAGTCGATAAGTGGGGCTTACGGAGAAGTAGGCCACCATCGTGTAGGAGCACATTGATGTCCTGCATCGGATAAAAGAATCAAAGCAAGATGTGGCTGTTTTTATGGTTTGTCCAGTCCATTCTCCCTCTGGCTTCAGGTTTCCTGTATTATCGTTCATCTGAATGTGTTCATTTCCTGTGAAACATCTGAAAAAACCCTCTAGTTCACATTGAAACAAAACGTCCCCTGAGCAGCTGAAGGCCTGGGAATGGGAGAGGGCAGGACAGCCTCTAAGCACCTGGGAGTGGCCCTCTTGTGCATTTCAACTCTGACAGGCTGCTCCGCAGCACGGGCTCGTCTAGCTCAAGGTTGCTGAAAGAACAGTTCAAAGAGAAGGGTCCTGGGGGATTCCGTTCACTCACTCTTTCCTCGCTCAGCTTAATGGCAGTGCTAACACGCCAAGAATCTTCATTTTGGTTTTAGAGAGCTCACTCTATGAGGTGCAGCTCACCAGGCTTAAAACCTGATGACTGACGTTCACATCGGTCCTTGTTGTCAGAGCTATAAAATCTCAGGCAAATGTCTCATTTGCAAAGCAGGAGTCACAATCCTCCAAAAGATTCTGCAAAGATATCATGAAAATCATTCATGCTAAGTGTGGCACTGGGCAGGTGTCTAGTCCAAGTCTTCTTTGTTCTTACCTTCTGTGGTGGTCAGGAAGTAGGGATAAAAGTCTCAGGAAAACCCCAAATACAGGTGTTTAGCAACAGTGTTGGTTGAATTTGCACTTGGGTTTCTAAGGGAAATGCTTTTTGTGGACTAAGGTGGTTTGCGAGTGAGCAGGTAGAGAAAAGATGGTTAAATCATTTAGCTTTTGCTGCATAACAAAGCACTCCAACATTTAGTGGATTAAAATAGCACTATTTTATTTAAAGTGTGATTCTATAGGTTAGCAAAAATTTGCACTTAGATATTTCTTTTGGTCTGGTTTGTTTGGCTCAGATCTGTGGTCAGCTAGTACAATAGCAGCTGGGCTGGCTTGTGTTAAGACTTCATCTAAGACAGCTGCTGACTAGTCCCCTTCCATATGGTGTTTTACTACTGGGAAGCTCACTGAAATTTATTAACACTGAATCCAGAAGATTTTGAATGTCTCTGCTGGCAATGTATAGTCAGGACCAGAAGTTTAAATCATTGTACCTTCTGGGATAGGGGCTATCTCTTTCAATTAAAAAAAAAATCATAGTAAAATGTGCACAATATAAAACCCCAGGCTGGGAATTAGTCTGTTGTGCTATTTCCAAAATCGTCTTTGGGGTAGCTCAGTCGGTAGACTGCTTGCCTGGCATGTGCAAGGCCCTGGGTTTGATTCCCAGAAACAACACCCCCCCCCCCGATGACCCTCCCCAATAAACCTGACATCATCTTTAGCTCTTTGGTAATTTGGTGCATGTAAGCTTTTACTGGTTGTTTAGCTATAATTAAATTCCTAAAAAAGTGTGGCTTTCATTTCCAGTTTATGTCTGAATATATGGTTAGATTAAAAAAATTGTCTAATCCTAAACATAGTTTTGAGGGGTCTCTGAATTGTGGTTCATGTCAGGAATAATCAGGTCCCTGGCATTGGTAGCACACGATGAAAGCAAAGACGTTGCTAGAATTTCTTATTTATGCTTTTTAGTTGTTGAAAGAGACAAAGAATAGTTGTTTTAGCTCTAAAAATATTAGGAATCTTTAAGGAGTTGTGAAGGGTTGTTGTCAAGTAAATAGTTGAAATATGAGGAAAACAAATGTTGCCATTTTTTCATCTAAGCAGTGATAGAAATAGACATGCTATATTCTTCTGGTAGGCATTCTTACAGGATGATTTAAAATTAAGCTACAAAAAAGTCTCATCCCCGACTTAAATTTTATGTATTTATTTTGCATTACATTTAATTTATTTATTTTGAAACAGAATGTCACTGTAGTACAGTTTGGCCTGGAATTCATGCTGTAATGTGTAGCCCATGCTATAATGTGTTTTGTTTGGTGTTCATATTTTGGTCCTCAAATTGGTAGTGGTCATTTCCCCCTAGGTACCTCTTAAATGCCCATTAGTTTTAAAAAAGTGAATCTTTAATTGGTTAGAGTAATCTTAGTTTATTGCACTAGTAATTTATTAGACCTCAAGATATCCATCCACGGTTTGAGGCTTAATAGAAATACATAGGATTTAAAAATAGCCCAGTTTAGTTAGTGTTTGAGCATCTATGAAGAAATCACACCCTTTAGCATTTATAAAGTTGCAGGGGACGTGCTACAGACACTTCAGCTAGATGGAATTTCCTCAGTTATTATGGCCCCAGATTCAACTTTTCTCAAGAACGATGAGTTGAGGGTGTCAGGTTGGCCACATCAAACATCGCTGTTGGTTGCTTCTAAGAGGATCTCACACCAATGTATGTGCCGGCCTGTTTGCTACCAGTCTTAAGTCAAACACTGTCTACTTCCTTTTCAGGGTCTCCTTTGAGTTAAGAAATAATATTTAAAATATTTTTAAAAATGCATATTAGTTTCTTATCGCCTCAAATCCATAAAGTATCCTCAGAATTCTCATTCATATTCTTTCTCTCTCTCTGCCTCTTTGTTTTTTTTTTTTTTGAGACAGAGTTTTGCTGTGTAGCCCTAAGTGTCCTGGAACTCACTTCATCGTAGACCAGGCTGGCCTTAAACTCACAGAGATCCACCTGCTTCTACCTCCTAAGTGCTGGGATTAAAGGTGTTCACCACCACTGCCTGGCAAAACATTTTATGGTATTTGTTACAGACATTTTCTTCCCATAATTTGTCTTATAATGTATGTGTCTTATACCATTTATAATTTAAAAATTTGTGCTGTTTCCTTCACACATATGAAGTAGCTTATTTTATATATAAATATTTTTTGTCTCATTTGGAAAACCTTTCTTGCAGTTAGGCTTTAAATGTATTCTTATATTTTCCTCTAGAGTTTATAGTTTCTGTTTGCAGCTCTTGTTTATCCATTTGGAAGTTTTTTGTTTTGGGTGTGAGATACTTATCCAATGTAATCCTTCCCCAAACAGCTACCTAGTAGTTTAGATTTTCTGCATTTTCTAATCTGGTTAGCTTCCCAGCGAATTTAGGGTATTTTGTATGGTTACCATGTTCTGACTGTCAGCTTGGCAGTCTCCAGGCTGGTTGGCATTAGATTTTCTGATACTCTTTGTTCCTGTGTAGGATTAGGTGAAAGGTCAGTGTGCAGCTGTCTCCCAGCCAGTCCTTCCAATTGAGTTCCCAGAGCATAGAGCTTCCTGTCTCTTCAGTGAATCCAGTGTTTCATTTTCATAGTTTGTTCTATTGCAGTTCTTGTAGTACTTTGGTATGCAAAAAAATGAAGTTTAACAGTTAGCAAACATAAGCGCCTAGTGTTTACATAGAACACATAGAACAGTACATCATGTTCTTGGGTGATTGGCAGGTCTTAGCAAATCCTATATCGACTCCCCCATAGGAAGGAAGTAACAACATGGTAAGTGGGCAGTACCCAGCAATGGGCAAACCTGGAATTGATTGAAATGGTTGATGATGAGAAAGAAGACAAATGTCTGAGAGGTTTATTTACTATTTTGGTCTTTTTCTCCTGCGTATATCATTTTACAGAGTTCAGTTTATGCTATACATATGATATGCCCCATTTAAATTATTCATAAATAATATTTTAAAAGTTATTTGTGGGCCAGACTTAGTGGTATGTGCCTTTAATCCTAGCTCTTGAAAGGCAGAGGCTAGAGAATCTCTGAATTTGGGTCTAGCTTAGTCTGCATAGTGAATTTCAGGCTAGCCAGGGCTACAGCATGAGACCCTGCCTCAAATGAATAAATAAACAAACAGAAGAGAAAAGAAAAAGAAAGTTATATAAGGTTGGGGTATAGTTGAGTGGGAAAACACGTGCCTGCTATATACAGGGCTTTGGTCTTGGTCCTCATCACCAGAAGAACCTTATGAAATATTTCACAAATGGAAGAGTTGTTTTGTGTGTTATTTTTCAAGTATGTTTGTCCCCTTCCTTCAAGTAGAACGTGAGCTTATTAAAGAGTCGCTTCCTGTGCCGTCCTCTGTCTGCCACAGAGAGTAACGAATGTGATGGCTACAAGTATTTTTGTTTGCGTCTCAAATATTTTTAGTCTATTTCAAGAATTATTTGCTACAGGAAACCAATAATAATAAAAGAACAACAATAATATAGTTATTATTGATTTCTCAGAATCATTGAAGTACTCAAACCTTTCTGTTTAGAAATAAGAACTCTGGGAAAACATTTGCATGTATTACAGGAGACTTCAGAATCTGTTTAATTCCACAAGAAGTATTTTGAGTGAGAATTTTTTCTTTTCTTTTTAGCTTTATTAAAGACTTCTGTAAAGTCTTTAATTTAAATTTTAAACTTCATTCCACCTGGAGACTAGCCCATGTGGGCATCCTGACCACAACTATATGTTCTTTTTTACCTTTTATTTTTCTTGATTTTCAGGAAGAGATGAGACCATGCAGCCTGCAAAACCATCTTTCCTTGAATACTTTGAACAAAAAGAAAAGGAAAACCAGATCAACAGCTTTGGCAAGAATGTATCCGGCTCTCTGAAAAATTCTTCAGATTGGAAAATACCACAGGATGGAGACTATGAGTTTGTGAGTAGCTGGAGCTGAGATGCTTATGTCTCCTGGGAGGAGTTTGCAGGGCCACACATCCAGTCACCACCTGCCGACAGTGCCTTAGCACTTGCTCATTTTCTTCAGAAGCTGAGCCTCCCGTAACTGTCCTCACTAGCTTGAGACAACAGTTTTACTGACATTTGAGTTCTGGGATCCCTGACTAATGTCGTTTTTTCCTTTAAAAATTCTTTATTCACTTGCTATTTTCTGCTTTGTTGAGGCTGAAATGATTAGTGATGAAATAGTTCATAGTTAAATGAAGAAGCAACTGTCTTTAATAGTGTATTTCGGATTGTGATCTTTTCTCAGAGTCGCGTTGGAGGGCGCTTCTCAGGATTTTGTGATGTTTCTTTTTATTAATCATTCTTTTCACTTTAGTTGAGAGGATCGTTCTAAATATCTTAGAGTTTGTTATGTAAAACTCAGTATGTTTCCCTCCCTTTGTTATAGAACGCCTTTCTCCCACTGTAGACATTTATTCATGTGTGCAGGATTTAATGAATCACTGCAAAAAAGCATTTAGGGCAAAAAAGAAAGCTAAGGACCCATATTTCGCTGTGATTGTTTCAGAAAATACTTTTTTCTGTTGGGACTTTTATCTTTACATTCTTAAGCTCTAAGTGTGCTATTCAGATGTGCCATAATTCTCTTGGTCCTTATAAAAGAATTTAGCGTGGGTGGTGGACTTGAACTCCGAGACACCTATCTGGTCCTTCTTTCCACCAACTGCGGACTGACACACAAGTGACGCAATCCTTCCGTGACTTAATCTGCGCTGTCATAAGATGCTGTGGTTTCTATAACTCAGGGTAGTGGTCTTCTGAAAGCCTGAACGACTTACCTGGGTTTATTTAACTTAGAACCAGGCCCGTACCAGAGCCCAGCTTTATTGATAGTCTGTGTGCTCATTTGCCATGGTGGTTTTGAGTACCATCTTGTTCTAGACACTAATATAGGGGCCTGTGGAAGTAAACAGGCAGGTGATACCATCGTGTCTGGACACTATTATGGGGGCCTATGGAAGTCAACAGGCAGGTGATACCATCTTGTTCTAGACACTATTATAGGGCCTGTGGAAGTAAACAGGCAGGTGATACCATCGTGTCTAGACACTATTATAGGGCCTGTGGAAGTAAACAGGCAGGTGATACCATCGTGTCTAGACACTATTATAGGGCCTGTGGAAGTAAACAGGCAGGTGATACCATCGTGTCTAGACACTATTATAGGGCCTGTGGAAGTAAACAGGCAGGTGATACCATCGTGTCTAGACACTATTATAGGGCTGTGGAAGTAAACAGGCAGGTGATACCATCGTCTCTAGACACTATTATAGGGCCTGTGGAAGTAAACAAGCAGATGAAAGCCATCCTCATGGAGTCTTCATTCTAGAAAAAGGAATGTAAGTGAAACTATGCAGATATCCAAAGAAACTGTTTTCAGGCAGTGAGAATGGCCGATGCAAGGATCCTGCAGCAGAGACTGGTTTGGTGCATTTGCAGAACAGTGGAGAAATGGTGTGCACGTGGAGTGACATCAGTAAGTACCCAGGGGGCGGTGAGATGAGGAGGTAGTAGAGAGTCAGGTGATAGTGCATAATATTAGGGCTTTAGCGTTTCCTCTTGACTGCCATGGGGACATCCTTAGCTAGAGGTGTCTTGAGCCACTTTATATTTTGAAACTTGTATTCTGGTCCCTCTGTTAACATAGAACAAGAGGAACATGGGTGCAGTGTTTTCTAATCTACTGTACAAAGGGGACCACAAATATGGCACACCTACTGCCATTCCTCTTCTAGGTCTTTGGCATCTGTCTTTTCTTCTGATTGATCCTGGGTGCTTCTTGCAGTGTTCTGCCTGCTATTGTGAGGCAAAGTAGACTCACAAGCGCCACTTGCTCCTTCATGTTGCCTGTGAAGTTGTCTTCAATTTTTTTTTTTTTTTGTCTTTTCAAGACAGGGTTTCTCTGTAGTTTTGGAGCCTGTCCTGGAACTAGCTCTTGTAGACCAGGCAGGCTGGCCTCGAACTCACAGAGATCTGCCTGTCTTTACCTCCCGAGTGCTGGGATTAAAGGCATGCACCACCAGCGCCTGGCTTTCAATGTATTTGTAAAGATTGATTTTTTTTTTTTTTGAGCAAGCCTGTTTGAATTTGAGTCAGAAGATCCCATCATGGTTGTCATGCAGTGAGTAAGAGCCCTTAAATCTGTACTTCTGTCTGCTTTTTCATTTTTTAGATGCCGTAGAAATAGTAATTTTGAGATTTCAGTTGCTTAAATGCTGTCTCCATTCTTAGGTCAGTAGTTCTAGCATTTGAAGAGTTCCTTTATCTTTGTCCTGGTTTTTTCAAACTGATTCATTAGCAAAGAGCTTGATTTGACAGGCCAGCTGTTTCTGCACAGGCTTCCATTGGTCCTCAGAGAATGCTTTATTGGGAGAAGGTGATGGCTAGAGGGAGTTGGACCCCATGAGTGAACTGGGCGAGCATCTGTCTAGTCTACTTCACCCAAGACTCTTCTAATCCATAGGCTGCAGCAGCAACAGCTCATAGATTCTTCTGTGTGTCCTGTTCAATATTAAAAAATTGAAACTTGCTGGGTGGTGGTGGCACACGCCTTTAATCCAGCACTTGGGAGATAAAGACAGGCGGATCTCTGAGTTTGAGGCCCCCCTGATGTAAAGAGTGAGTTCTAGATCAGCCATGTCTACACAGAGAAACCCTCTCTCAAAAAACAAAACAAAACAATAAAACAAAACAAACAAAACCCAACCAAAAACCAAACTGAAACTCAGTCGCCCACGTTTAAAACTTGATTTTACATAAGATGCTGTACTGCATCTTGGCCTGGAACGTGGAGGGTCTGGCCCCAGTGCTCACAGTGCTGTCACTGCTGGATGATGGTGGTCTGGGCTCAGTACAGCCGCCCTGTTTGAGCATGGCTTCTTCAGTTCTCCATGTACCTGGCCAGCGTCACTCTCTTCTGCTGATGGTCTGACCTGTCTCACACTTAGATATATTTGATGTTAGAACTTTTGTTCTAAATCCAAATGGAAATTTGGATTTATATATGAGTGAGCCAACTTGTCATGATGAAATTTCTGTTTTTACCTTCGGAATGCCAAGAGAATTGATTAAAGTTACACATACACACCACAGCATGCATGTGGAGGTCAGAGGACAATTTATAGGAATAGGTTCTCGCCATCCACCACGTAGGTTCTGGGGATCCCATTCAAGTGCACAGGTTTGGTGGTAAGCGCCTTTACTTGCTGAACCATCTTGCCAGCCTGAATATTCATCCTGTAAAAAGAGTTTATTTTTTAGTTTTGATTGTTTATGTGTGGATTTGTGTGAGACTATGTGCACATGAGCACACATACACATAATACAGTGCCTACAGAGACCAGAACAGGGCACCTAATGCCCTGGAGTTAGAGTTCTAGGCTACCTGATGTGGGTGCTGGAAAATGAACTCAGCTTGTCTGCAAGAGCTGTGTATACTTAACTGCTAAGCTATTTCTCCATTCCCCTGAGAATTGGCTCTTTAAAATTCTCTTTAAGAGCATTTCATATTTGAGTAATGAAAGAAGATGGAATTAGGATGTACATGAAATAAAACTAAAGATCAAGTGAAAACTGCCTCTAATGCCTTGGTATTATAGCCGTTACTACAATCCTAAAGCAAGGGTTTGGAATGGTAGTCCAAAAGATGGCACACAAGGTAGTGCCCATCCCAGCAGTTGTCACTACCATCAGGAGATAACTGAACTAGATTCTCTGAGGGCTGCACCAGGTGGTAAATCAGCCTGACCTTCTAGTGACATCAGCCTGACCTTCTAGTGACACTAACCCCTGAAGGTCCTGCAGAGAAGAATTTTAGAGTATAGTATGTCATTATACATTAATTTTAGAGTATAGTATCATTATACAAGTTTCTGTTGTTCTTAGTAGGTATCATAATTCAGAGGTAGTGTGTTAATAATTTTGTTAATAATGTTTGATTTTTAAATTTCTTTCTCCCTTTTGAGTCTTTTATACTTTAATTGGGAATATCAAAGAAACACATGAAACATGGAGAATGTATTTCTGCAAATCTCTAAGTTGTAAAGGTGCGCTGTGTTGAGGTAAGTCCCAAAGCCTGGGCAGTCTCTGCAAGCTCAGGAGATGGGTGTCTGGGAGGCCAACTAATATGTGTACCGCAGCAGCTTCAAAGAGAGGCTTTCTGATTCGAGACAAACAGTATTTAATTATGAAAATGGTACCCTCTTTCCTCCTGCGAGGGCAATTGCTTTTTTGAAGTGAAATTTTTGCCCAAAATGCGAAATAGGAAATAATTTAATCAGAAGTAGCAGAATTTGATACTTACAAAAAAAAAACCTTCATATTTTCATCTGAAATTGGATACTTATCCCATTTCTAAAATTGAATCGTCTTATTTACTAAGTGGAAAAAACCTTCAATGATACCCTGTAGTGTTTAAGATATGTAGTGATTAAAGCAAAAAACAGTGCCCAGAAATACAGTATTCTTCAAAACTGATACTTCTATAAACTGATATTTTATAAACAGATCACATTTTTGAAAAGAATATTCTTTTTATGGGAATTCACATTCTCATCTTGCTATTCCTAATGCCACAAAAAGCTTTAAATTTAAATTCAATTTGCTTCATGAATCTTCAAAGAAAATCAAAACCACCCATAATATTTTAGTTTAAGATGACTTGCATGCCCAGAGTGGATGCACAAGACCAAACCTTTGTTCTTATGGAGTGCATAATGAGAGAAACAAAGATAAACTCAGCAAATTCAGTAAATAACATCAGGTAAGGTACCACAACAGTGGCAAATTTTGTAAAGCATGGTAAGGGGAAAATGTGGAAGAGGCCTATGTAAATAAAAGTGTCTGTACAAATAGATAGGGCATTCAGTTAAGACACATGAAGAAGAAGAACAAGCCATTGGGAGGAAATGAAGCTGTACCCAAGCTGAGCAGTACACAGAGATGTAGCTGGAATGTGTAAGGAAGGAAGGAAGTTATAGTGGCTGGAGCTGAGTGACAGACACATCAGTAATCATAATAAATGTGACTACATTAAAAGTTCCCATTGTCTCTAAGTCTGTAAAGATGATAAATCTAAGATACAATGTCACCAAAAAGCTTAAAATAGAGAAATAGAAAAGGATGCACCATGTAAATAAACTAAGGTAGGAATTAGGTGCACAGTGTGAGTCTGTAAGTTGCTACTTGGTAGGCCTAGGCGAGGGGTTTAGCTTGGCCAACATAGCAGGACTATATCTCAAAAACAAACAACATAATGAAACAGAATTCAAGACAAAAGCGTTATATGGGAAGAAAACTACTTTATATTGCTATAGGGTACAGAGGAGCTGTAGGAGATTAGAGTCGTGAATCTATTGAAACATTTATCTGTTGATGGATAGATAGATAAATCTCACTATCCAATTACAACATGCAATAGAAATACAAAGAACAGTGTGAAAACTGCAAGCATAGTAATGCCATAATTATTATTCTCTCAAAAATGGACACCAGGATCTAGAGATGTAGCTCAGTCAGCAAAGTGCTTGAGGACCCAAGTCCAATCCCCAGAAACTCATTAAAGAGAAAGAAAGGAAGAAAGAAAGAAAGAGTCAGTCCAGGGATGTATGTTTGTAGCCACCATTGGCTAGCGGGGAGGGCAGACAGATCCTGGGCTCACTGGCCGGCCAGCCCGTTTCACATAGTATGCTCCAGACCAGTGAATGAATAACCCTGTCTCAAAAACAAACAACAACAAAAATCCCAAAGCCACAGTGTCTGAAGCACAGGAGTCGAAATTGTTTGCTGGCCACCACATGCATGTGCACACAAGTGCAGTCACATACACATGAGCGCATGAGTGCACATACGCACACTCTGGACATGCAGGGTGGTGCTCTAGCTCAGGGGTAGAGTCCATACTTCATGTATTCAAAGACTGGGTCCAGGTCCTAACTCCAAACTAGCACAGCTTTCAACATTTATAGCACAGGAAAACTTTTCAAATGAATATTAAGCTTTAAGAACAGAAAATATTTATAAGACTTGCCCATTTTTTAAAGTGCTAAAAGAGACATCTCATTCAGTATAGAAATCATACAGATAATATATTTTGTCTATGATTCAATAGTTTAGAAATTAATAATAAGAAAGTGACCAGAGACATGTTGTCATTCTTGACAATGTACAAATGTATCCCTAAGTAATCTTGGCTTTAAAGATAAAATCAGGCCAGGCGGTGGTGGCACACACCCTTTAATCTCATCACTCAGGAGGCAGAGGCAGGCAGATCTTTGTGAGTTCGAGGCCAGCCTGGTCTACAATGGCTAGTTCCAGACAGCTAGGGCTATTACACAGAGAAACTCTGTCTTGAAAAATAAAAAAAAAGAAAGAAAAGAAAAAAAAGATAAAATCAGTACAGAAGGTATAAACTGTTGAGAACTGAACTCTATAGAAAGTTCAGATTGCTGTGGTTCGGCACTGCATGCAAGGGGTGCAGTAAAGAAACTGCCGATATGTCTGCTTCATGGTATGATGGTTAGGATCTTTCTTATGAATAAGAGAAAAAACATTCAGAGGCTCTTGGGAGAGTTCAGAGCAGAGTGAGAAAGAAGCAGACTCGACATGGTCAGGGTAGAATAGCCGGAGATAGAGAGTGAGGGAGAGTGGTGAGAGTATAGCAAGGACAAGGGGAAAAACTTGGTTGTCATAAAGAGAACCAATGGTATCTGGGAGGAGGGAAGCCTGGGGAGGGTGGTGTGGACTTTCATATGCATCCACAGGTACATGTCGTCAGTGGAGCCATGTGTCCCTTCTGCCAGGGGTAAGGAAAGGACTCCTTTTGGTAGATAGGAACTGATTTCTTAAGTTCCTAAGAAATGCCGGCTTTTCTCTAAACCCCAGAAATCCTCCTATAGTCCAGGTTGAGCTGGGCCTAGATTCAATTTTGAACCTAGTCGGTGGGCTTGCCCTATTTCAGGGGAGAATAGGGTACCCCTGTACTTGACAGGAACATGTTGAATGCAACAACAAAAAGTGGTACTCTGGAAGATAGGCAATTTTAGCATGCAAGAAGGACTGTAACTAAAATATTAAGTAGGGTAAAGATAAGAGCAGAATTTAGTGAAATGGAAAAATCATTGATCCATGAAACCAAGTTAGTTTGTGGGAGGGACTTGGCTTTGATTGAGTGTAAGACAATTATGTAGTTGCCCTTCTTAACCATCCTCACTGCATGGCCTCTCGATCAGCTTTTATAAAATGTTTATAAAACATGCTTTGGAGCTCGAGGTGTGGCTTAGTGTTAGAGCCCTGAATATAACCTCAGCCTGTCTAACTTGCACAGAGCTCTGGCTTCAGTCCCCAGCACCACAGACAAAACAATGGGAAGCTGTGGCAGGTGGAGCTCCAGCTTGAGGCTAGCCTGGACTACATAGCAAGTCTCTTAGAGAAGCAAGAAACATGGTGGGTGGGTAGCTCAAACGAGAGCAGGAACCTCACTGAGAACCAAGGAAGGTACCAAAAAGCCTCTCTTGAAGAATTTTTTTCTTTTTTTTTGAAAAAACATTAAGATTTATTTTTATTTTATTTGTATGGATGTTTTTGACTGCATGTATGTCTAAGCACCACATGTGTACAGTGCCCAAAGAGGTCAGAAGAAGGTGTGAGAGCCTCTGGAACTATAGTTACTCATTGTTGTGAGCCACCATGTGCGTCCTGGGAATTGAACCTGGGTCCTCTGGAAGAGCAGCCAGAGCTCTGAACCACTGAGCCATCTCTCTAGCCTCTTCTTGGTTTCTTTTGACAAGGTCTGACTTCCTGTATAGCCTTGGCTGACCTTGAGCTTACAATCATGCCTTAGCTTCCTGTATGCTGGGATTATAGACATACAGCACTGTGTCTGGCTGGAAGAGCATTTGGAAGATGATTGGGCTTTCTCTAGCTAGAGGGAAAAGGTGTGAGCTGAGAGGGGCAGCTCAGGGCTGTGTAGATCGTCTATAGTAATGACTGGGGTGTGGGGTGAAGCCATTAGTGCGTAGAGTGCTATGTCCTTCCCCTGAAGTTGTTAGTTGTCTTGGATTTTTCCTGGGTGTTTTGGAGAAAATAGACTCCTAAGGGAACACCAGGATAATAGCTCACTGGAACCATGTGATAATTGGTCCACCATGATGTTAAAACCACAAATTGTTAATTCAAAATGATTTTTATGAAAGTATTAGGACCTGAATATTGATTGTTCAGATTCCCTGGATAATCATAAGCTTACAGTTGACTTTTTGTAGGAGGGAAGGATAAATTTAAACCCTGAGTTTCCTCCAAGAGGCTAGCAAGAATTTCTTGAAACTTTATTTTAACCATTTTTAACTAGATCAGGGCTCCAAGCCTGACTGTAAGTTGAGATTTCTTTGGAATTTTATAAAGAGGCTTTACTGGATTGTCACAACATGGTTGCTCACTTATTCTTCATTAAGTTTCACAGTTTGCCTTTATCTATATTCCTTAGAAATTAGAAACTGGCTGGGAGGTGAGGCTCACCATTGTCATCTCATCAGCATGATTGACTTTGTGGCAGGGGTGCTTTGGGCATTTATACTCAGTACTTTCAAGGGCACATTGTCATGTTTTCTGGGAACCAGATAACTAAAATTTAAATCTTTACCTGCTATTTTATGTAGACAAAAGTTAAAACATTGTGTTTGAGCTTATTTTCCATCTACTTCAAAATGAATTTTAAATATTAGCTCATGTTCTTAAATCTGCCAGTCTCCATGGTAAGATAAAATCTAGTGAGTGCTGTCATCGTGCAGCTGCAGCAGCCAGCTCATTCTTCTTGAACCCTTTTTCCCAGTCTCTACCCTCATCCTTGGTTTGTTTCAAATAAGTCAAAGGCAGGTAAGTATTGTATTATTTCTAAATATTTTATATGTGTGTTTCTATAAAATATCTAAAGGCTCCTTTAAATATAGTAACTCAATGTACCTTTAAAAATTAGAAATAATTATTTAATGTCATAAAGTACTTGTTACTGTTTAGTTTTCTCCAATCATACCTTTCAAAGTTTGCTTTAGAATCCTAACAAGATTCTTTTTTAAAAATTACTTATTTAATTTTATTTTATGTACCTTGGCATGAGGGAGCTCCTGGATCTGGAGTTACAGACAGTTGTGAGCTGGTATGTGGGTGATGGGAATTGAACCTATGTCCTCTGGAAGAACATCTAGTGCTCTTAACCGCCGACCCATCTCTCCAGCCCCCAGTAAGATTCTTATGTAACGATTGGTTGTTGTATTAGTTAGGGTTCTCTAAAGGAACAGATCTAATGGAATGAGCATGAACACACACACACTAAAACCAGGCAGTGGTGAGGGGTTTTCCTTGGACACACACGCACGCACGCAATATGTATTTTATTATATAATATGTACATAAATGCATCCATCCTGCTTTTCTAAATTAATTAATTAAGTGGCTTGTAGGCAGTGGTCTGAGTAGTCCAACAGTGGCTGTCTTGTGACGGAAAGGCCCGGGATCTGGTAGTTCAGTCCACAACACTGGATTCCTCAGCAGTCACAATCTGGTGCTGGAGTCGCAGGGAAGTCCTAGAGAGGTACAGATTTCCAGTCTTTGTTGGAATCTTGAAAAAGTAGATTATAACACCAGTAAATAGATGTCTCAGCAACAGGATATATGGACTTTCTAGTCAGAGTGAGGGCAAGCAGCAAAAAAAAAAAACAAAACAAAACAAAAAAAAAACAAAGCTCCCTTCTTCCACACTGTTTTATGTGGGCTGCTATTAGAAGGTGTGGTCTTGCACCTCAAATAATCCAATCAAGGAAAATCCTTGCAGGTGTATCCAGCTGCCTGGGTTTAGTTAATTCCAGATGTAGTCAGGTTGACAACCAGACTGGCTACTAGTCCTGCCTCTCCCGTCTCTTCATTTACAGTCTCCCGTTCCCACACACTTTACAATACTGTTGGGTTAGTCAGTGGTTGTTTCTTATGCCTGGCCAGACTCCTGGATATTGTTGATTGTCAGTGATCCTTTTAGTTCGTGTTATATTTCTTATTTCTCATATGTGGGTTGTTCAGTGTATAGCAGGAGTTCTCAGGATCCCTTCTTATTTCTCAGAATTATTGAGATTCTCCAAGAGCTTTTATCTGTGTGGGTTTTACTTGCTGATGCTTGACAGAATTAGAAACCAAAACAGATAAAACTAAAACTTTAGTTTTAGCAAGCACCTTTGCTTAGCATGGGCAAAGCCCTTAGTTTGAAGTATTCCTTTCCCTGGAAAAAATAAAACCAAACCAATGTTAAGACTCTTATTCTAAAGCAGAATAAAATAATTCCTTGATTCATTTAAGATAGCCACAAACCTATTATAGTAGTATAAATATTTTTATGGAAAAATCATATTCCATTCTATAACAAAAATGAGTAATAGTGACAGTGTGAACTTGTTTTCAAATCTGTATGAATGGGAGATGGCTAGATTATTATATGAGTATTTGTATTTAGTCTGTCATACATTGTGGAGAGTGCCAAACAAAGATAGTTATTAGAAAAGGGAGATGCATCTTAATAGCTTGTTCAGATAATTGTAGATTTTTTCTCTAACATTGCATGGGGGTAGTTTTCCTTTTGAAAAAGATTTTATTTTTAGTTGCGTATATGTGTGTGTGTTGTATATGGGTATATAGTTAGGAGAGGAGACGTCTGTAGGGGTCAGGAGAATGCTTTGGATCTTCAGGAGCTGGAATTACGGGTGGTTGTGAACTGCCTGACTTGGGGGCTGACGCTTGAACATGGGTCCTCCGAAAGACCTGCAAGTGCTCTTCACTGCTGAGCCAGCTCTCAGCCCCAACAGTGCTGGTTTCTTAAAGGTGGTTAGTGATGGAGAATCTGAGGCCATCAGTTGCTTGTATTCCAGTACTGCATATAGGAACCCATTGATTTATCCTGTGTTTGAATAGAAAGTTTACTTGCACATGGTTTTGTAACACCGTGGCTTGGTCCTCTGGAAAACATTGCCTCAGTAAGTTACAGAGATCTGCCAAAGTGTTGGCATTTCATTATACAGCATAAGAAGATTATGTTCCTTGACGTTATAACCAATCTCATCAACAGAGTGTCTATGTAGGGGAAGCTGTCAAACTCACCATGGCAGTCAGGTTTTCTGAAGTTCTAATTTTTGTTTGAAAGTTGGAATTTTATCATTGGCAGCAAACACTGTCAGCTGTTTTATGTGCCAGACTCACTTTTTCATTTTTAAAGGAAATGTCTGCCAGTTACCCAAGCCTACATAACCACAATTTGTTACTGTTTCTTTCAAGTGGAATTGATGTTCCATGGAAAAAGCTGCCTGTTGGGCTCACAGCTCCGATTGCTTAAGGCAGCCATCGATTTCAGTTAAAAAAGGGCTTGTGTGAGCCTCCCTTTTCATCGTGGGCACCACTGTAAAAGCTGTAATAAAATTAATACTTCTAGAGTATTTATTCCTTTAGAGACCACCCTAAAGGAATGGGCTTAGGTTTTTTGTTAAAGGTTTTTCTAATTTAACTTTACTTTTAACTGTAGTTTGTAGCCATGGAGAATGCAGTCACTGCTAATGCCTGCTTGATTCTGCTTCTTGATTCATAATAAAGTTGGCACATCTACCTCCCATCCTCGCTTTGTACCTCCAGTGCAGGTGTCAGCAAAGGCAGCTAAGGTCTTAGGACTGTAATGAATAGTTTGGTTATTCAGAGATGCCTGAGAGAGTGTTCCGCGGGCCATAGCTGAGGAACTGCTGATGGGTCTCACAAGCCTGCTTAGGCTCAGGTTCAGCTTTTTGGCAAACGCATTTCCTGGTGTATATGTGTTCCTCATCTGGAGGTTGGCAGGGTCTGCATTTGTGTGTAATTTTCTCTCTTTTATTTTGATGAAAGCTACTGAAGGCAGTTGCCTAAATGCCATTTCACTCAAGTATACAAGATGGTACTATTTGACCACTTCTCTATTTATCACACAAAGGTCCTCTAAAATGTCTCATTAATGATGTGGATACTCCCAGCTACCACCGATGAATGACAGACAATTTATATTAGACGTCCCCATTTATTTGCCGTTTTTCAAAATAACTATTTGGTTATCTACCAATCTACAAAGACAATCACTGATTTCAAAAGGTTTTGTTTTATGTTTTTGTTTTTACTTTAAAAATTAATTTTTGGTTGGTATTCAAGGAAATGCATTCTAGTGTGACATTTTCTTTCTAAAAATTTACATTTATGTGTATGTATGTATGTGTATGTGAGCACTTACGTAGAAGTCAGAAGACAAATTATGAGAGTTGTCTCTCGTCTTCTACTATGTATGTTCTAGGGTGGAGCTCAGGTCGACAGGCGTGGCAGCAGCGACCTTTGCCCCCTGAGCTGTCTTGTCAGCCCTACTGTGACATTTTCACTGCAGCCCTAGCCTCATGTTGTGCTTCCCTTTATCCACTTTGACCCTGGCTCTCCCCACCATCCATCCCATCACGTACTCTTGACTGTAACCTTGCCCTTCTCATTCCCTTTCTGCTGTCATGTCCTGCATCTCTGTATTTGTCTTTCTGAGTCTGACTCTTTTGCTGTCTCCCCCAGATGCCTAGCTTCTTCTTTATAGTGAGATAAATCTGTGTCTGTGTGCTACGTTCTGTTATCTGTTCTCATGTGGATGGTGTCTAGGCTGACAGGGCAGTGCAGCAGCAAGTACTGATGTGCAAGTGTTTCTCGGGTGCACTCACTTGGCTTCTAGATACAGACCCAGGCTGAGTCATGTGATAGTTGTGGCTTTAGTTTTTAGGGGTGTTTGTTTGTTTGCCTTTGTATTTTGAGACAAGGTCTTACTTTGTAGCCCAGGCTAGAACTTGTAGCAGTTCTCCTGCTTCAGCCTCCTAAGTTCTGGGATTACAGGGTGAGCCCACCAAATACAGCTTGATTTTAGTTTTTAAAAGTGCCTCCATGCTGATTTACATAGTAGCTGCCAGTTTACACCGGACCGCACAGAAGTATATAAGTTCATCTCTGTCTACATCCCCACCAGCATTTGTTACTGGTTCATTTGTTTTCTTTCTTTAAGATTTTTTTCTTTTTCTTTTTTATATTTATTTATTTCTGCAGTATCCTGCCTGCAGGCCAGAAGAGGGCACCAGATCTCATTATAGGTGGTTGTGAGCCATCATGTGGTTGCTGCGAATTGAACTCAAGACCTCTGGAAGAGCAGTCAGTGCTCTTAACCGCTGAGCCATCTCTCCAGCCCAAGATTTTTTTCTTATGGAACTGGAGAGATGGCTCAGTGGCTAAGAGCACTTGCTGTTCTTGCAGAGAACTTGTATTCAGTTCCCAGCACCCACATGGCAGTGGCTATGAACTATTTATAACTGTAGTTCCAGCATATCTGGTATCCTCTTCTGGCTTCTGAGGACACTGGGCATCCACACTATGCACATACATATATTCAAGCAAACACTCATACACTTAAAAAATAGAAATAAATCTTTTAAAAGCAAATAAACATTTAAACAGGGTGTGCCTGTTGGAATTTATGTGTATCCCCTCTGTGCAGTTGCCCCAGGTGGCCAGAAGAGAGTGTTGTGAGACTGGAGTGACAGATAGACTTGATTTGTATCTTTTTTTTTTTTTTTTGAAGAACTGCTTATTCAGTTAATTAGCCCATTTATTTATTGGATGATTTATAATTTTGATCTTTAATTCTTGGAGTTGCTTAGGGATTATAGATAGCAGTCTTCTGTTGGTCAAGGTTTTCTCCCAGTATAGGGTCTGCACACTCTTCTGGCTTCCTTTGTTATGCAGAAACTTTTTGTCAATCTTAGGATGAATTCCTGAACTCTTAGAGTCTATCTCAGAGAGTCCCTGCCTGTGTGAAGTATTTCGCTTGTTTCATTTCAGGCTTTATATTAAGGTCTGAATTAATCTAGTTTCATTTTTTTGTAAGTGTGTGATCTATGCGTGTATACTTCCTCATGTATGTGCATGTGTGGAGTGGGTGTGCATGCACATAGTTCTCAAAGGGGGAAAAATTCAACAGAACTGGAATATTTTGCCATACTAGAAAGCAAGGAAGTTCTTGAGAGCTACTGCATTGTGCATAAAACATACCTCGGTAAGCCAGTTTTAAAAAGAACTGAGTCACAGTGTTGGGACCATTTACATTTTTAATTGAAATGCATAAAATATTTGGAAACCCATGAATTCCCAATGATAAAAAAGTCATTAGAGAACCTAGGACTGGAACGTGGCTCAGTGACAAATCACTTGCCTAGTATGTATGAAGTCCGGTTCAAGTCCCTGCAGTGGAGGGGGTGCTGCAGAGGAGAAGGAGGACAAAGAAGAAGGAAGGGGGAGGGAGGAAGAAAGAAAAAAAGGCAAGAAAAAGGGGGGGCGAAGGGGGAGCAGGATGTTCTGTCCAGCAGTGACAGTGACAGCTGTCTGTGACTATGAAACATGATGGCCACTTGTGCCCAGGAGTTCAGGGCCAGCCTGGGCAACATAGTGAAGCCCTGTCTGTCTGTCTATTTTCTCTCTCTTTGGTGTTTTGAGACAGGATTTCTCTGTGTAACAGTTCTGGCTGCCCTGGAACTCTCCTTGTAGATCAGGCTGGACTCAAACTCATAGAGATCCACCTGTCTCTGCCTCCCAAGAAGCCCTGTCTCTTAAAGGGAAAGTAGGAGGAAAGGGTGGGGAAAGGGAAAGGAAAAGGGAAGGTGTCCTGTGCTTATATCTGAGTTACTTAATGCAGTAAAGGCAATCTTGGTTGAGGGATGTGCAGGAAATTAATTGAGACCCTATGCATGTTATAGACACACTCTGCCCCTGAGCAGTATACCCAGCTCCAGACAGTTGCTTCTTGAACTCTGGCTGGATTGCACATATGGCTGATTTGAAAGTAATTTCCAATATGAGACTTAGGACTGAGTATGATATTTTCTAAGAGCCACCATTTCTCATTCCTCGGTTCGAGGGAGGAAAGCACATACATCTGCTGATCCTTGCTTCTCTGTAGGACTGTGGGCGCTACTAAACATTTGAAGTCTCTGTGACAGTCATTTCACAATAGTCAGGTAGAATGATGTCCTCTCTGCCCTCAGCTGCACTTGAAAGAAATACCAACAAATTACAGTCACCCAGACTTGAATATCAGAAGACTTTTTTAAAAAATTAATTCCCACTGAAAATCAAAAGACCTTCCTTAAAGATTGGGCTTTAAATCTTTAAAGAGACTTTAAATCATTATAAAGATTTAACTTTTAAACTTTATTATTTTCTGTGTATGAGTATTTTGCCTTCATGTTTGTCCGATTACCTTGTGTGTGCCTGATGTCCATGGAGGCCAGAAGTAGGTGTTGGATTCCCCTGGAACTGGAGTTACAGGTGGTTGTCAGTTGCCATGTTCAAACCTGGAACTTCTAGAAAAACAGCCAGTGGCCTTAACCACGGAGCCATCTCTGCAGCCCTTTAGTTTATTTATTTTTTTTTAAAGAAGGGGATGATAACGCATACCTGTTGAGGGAAGAGGATGCAAGGCCATCCTGAGCTACACAGTGAGTTTGAGGAAAGACTGGGCCACATAGTGTTATCCTGTCTTAAAACTAACACCAACAGCATGGTACTGACTTAAAAACACCTATATAGACCATGGAACAGACTGGAAAATCTAGAAAGGAACCCACACAGCTACAGACACTTAGTCCTTAGCAAAAATGAAAGAAATAGCCTCTTCAACAGCCCCTTCCCCAAACTGAAAACCATAAAGAATGAAGCTAGGAGCTGGGGGACAGTTCCACGGTAAAGGACTTGCCACACAAGCCTGGAAACCTGGGGTTCAGGTCCCCAGCAACTATGTAAGTCAGGTGTGGTAGCATGTACCGCTAATGCCAGACCTGGAGGAAGCAGAGACGAGGTTCTCTGGGGCTTCCCAGTCAGCTAATATTGCTTGACTGGTGAGCTCCCGCTTCTGCGAGAGACAATAAATAGGGGAGACTAATTCTCCTTCTCCCAGTAGCCATTAGTGGCCTGGAGTTCTTTGTCTGGGGTTGGATCCCATGAGAATTTCTCCTTCCATGTTAATGTGTCTGTTGATGTTGCAATTGTTTTGGGGGAAAAATTAATGTTAAAAAAAAAGAGGAGGAGGAGGAGGAGGAGAGTAATAGAGGAAGATACCCAGTGTGAATCAGTCTCTGCCCTGCACACATGTACTGAACCCAGGGACTACCCAGTGTGAACCAGTCTCTGCCCTGCACACATGTACTGAACCCAGGGACAGGCAGCTTTATCCAGTCTCACTCTCTGGCCTGCATGCATGGAACCTGGGGACAGACAGCTCTTTAAGAAGCTCTTGGTTCCTTTTAGTAGGAATGGCCTTTAGAGACTGCTCTAAGACACAAAGTGTGCTCCCTGCAGTCATTTTTCTACACCTCGTCAGTGAACAGAACAAAGGCAAATGTTTATTTCACCTTCTTACACTAGGCACAAGCTGGATGCTTGGTGCCTTATTTAACCACTCTGATCTGGGCCTGTAATTCCTTTCCCCTGGCAGCGCCAACATTTGCTTTATCTTCCACAGTGAAGATGCCGCCCCTGAGTGGCAACACCAGTATTTCGACTCTAGGCACTGCCACAGGCCTAGTCCCCTCGGACTGATTCCACATGGTTGTTCTTCAATGTGCACATAGATCTTTGTTTAACCTTGCTTTCTGTTTTTAGGTTTTACTTTTTGAATTTTCTGTGATTATACAAACTATATAGTTTTAAGTGGAAATCCATAAAACAAGGTTACTCAGCTGTTAGCACATGTCCACACCCCCCCCACCTGCTTCTTCCCCATTTTTTGTTGTTATGTTCACAGATGGGGGCTGAAGACACACACACACACACACACACACACACACACACACACACACACACACACACACACAGAGAGAGCTCCCATTCTGGAGTAGGTAGCAGTAATGGACAGCACATATTTTCTTCTGCCTTTGTTTACTTTTTGTGATCAGTGTATAGCAGTTTGTAGGAAGAACTGGGAGCCTGTTCTTCCTTATGTGTGAAGTCTTATTGGGAGGATGCTCTGCAGTTAGTACAGTCTCTCTACGGCCACATGCTCAGTTGCTGGTGGTGACTTTAAAGTTGGTTAATGCAGAAACCTACTCATAAGTTAGGAATTATATGCATACATACACATATTAGAAATTTTGCTTTTGGTTTTTAATGTCTGTTTCAGTTTTAAGTGGCACTCTATGCTAGCTGCCTATTTAGGTTTTTATTTTTTCAGAGAGGAGTAGATTTTCTCAGAGGAATCTCCTCTGCTAACCTGTTGCTATTTATATAAGTACCTAATTTGTAAGACTAATTTAATCATAATACCATGTGCCACAGGAGAATGAGCAATCAGTCTCCTGGCCAGACATGGTTTGCTTGCCCGACATCAGTCAGAACGCTGCCAACTTGGTGCTAACAAGCGAAGAGGTCCCTGGGGGCCTAGGATTCCTAATTGCTGTCATCAGAGCCTGACATCTCAAAGTCTGAATCTTCTAACAGCCAAGGCCAGATCTGGTGAAGTTACTTTAATGTTGTAGTTTGAAGTCAGAAAAGAAAAACAACTAAATTCAATGTTGTTTATTCATTCAGAAGTTTCCAAAGGCTTCAAGATATTTTAAGTGTAAATTAGCTATTAATTCAGAAAACATTTTTAAGTTTGTCTGTGTTTAATTATTTCTTTACTACGGAAATTGCAGCTTTGAGTTTTCATTGTGATCTTGTTCGCCTAAATGCAAGTTTTCCTTACTTTCCTTGGCTTGTCAGAAATCCCTTATCCAAGCTTTGCAGCTTTGCATCCTGTGTCTTTTCTCAAGTGGCTCTTGATAGTTCATCTGTGTCAGAGGTCCAGGTCCTGGTCTATGAGATGCTGAGAAGAGTAAAGGAGATATTTAGGTCAGTTTTCTCACTTCTATCCAAAGTACGAGTCTGTTACAACTCTACCAGCAGAGATGGAGGCAGGAAGATGGTGCTCAAGGCTGGCCCAACTCTAAATGGAGGGCCTCTGAATGAAGGAAGTCAGGTCGAGGAGAGCTCATTTCAACATCAGGACATCCCCTTGCAAGGCAGTCTCCCTGTCCCAGTATGATCACTGTTCTTAAAATGCTTGATGCTCCACTCCCAACCAGGCATACCGTACCAGCCTTGTCTACAGCAGGCATTGGTTTACTCCTCTGACAACCCTAGGATGAAGGGCAGATCTATTTTCCATGCTTCCTGTCAGTGTTTGAGTTTGAGTACTGAGATTTCAAGATGGCAGGGTGGGGAAGAAGTGGTATTGAGATGAGTCAAGGGGAGTTCACCGATGGACCTTTATTTTGTTACATGCAGGAGAAGGCACAACCAGCAGTATTGGTGGTTCCGCACGTCCAAGACTGGGGGTTTTTGACTGAAAAATGTTAGATTATCATTTATTAAAGATTCTATAAGATTGCAGTTGGGCCTCTGCATGGAAGAGGATTATTACCATAATCAGAGTGACTGCTCTCCTAATTAACACAGCATCGAGCCAGCCAAGAGTTGGGCTTTCAGTATCAGGTCCTGACTTAACTGTGGGATGAGCAGCCTGTCTTGTTTCTAAGATGGAAAGGATATTATCTAGAGTCCAGAGGGGAGACTTTGTAAATGCCATCTCCCCTTGTTTCTGTCTGCTTTCTCTTCCTTTCTTGATAGATTATCCTTGGAGTAAGCCTTAGTTACTTAAATCTTCTCCTCAGTGGTTTGCCTTGACTCCCTGATGAAAGTAGAGATGCATTTCCAAAGAACACTTACTTGCAAATAGGCTAATTTACAAAACAGAGGAATTAGAACTTTTCTAGTGGGAAAAACCCAAGTTGTCTTGTGTATTATTTTTAGATTATCTCAGTCCATCCTGCCTGTCCTCCTCTCTCCCTTCTCCCCACTCCCTCCTCCCTTTTGTCCCTCTTATGTATTTATTCCATGTAGTTTCCCCCCATTTCATGACCCGCTGGTGTTTAGGGATGTTTCTTACACCCCAGAGTTCTAGTATTTACCTTGTGACAGCACACTTTGGCCAGCAGATGCCACCCTTTTGCTTCTTGTGTGCTGCTACTGTGTGCAGGTATTGTAGCAGAGGCTGTCAGTTGTGCACAGTGCATGACAAAATTAATTTACCAGTCTTGAATTTGACTTTGTATGAAGTAACATTCCTTGAGTATGAGTACCTTGTCATTTAGACCAGTAGAACGAACATGAGATTGCCTGAGAAGAGAGATCAGTGACCTTCGCCTTAGCTGGGACCTCAATTGAGTGGCTCTCCTCTTTGAACTTGAGGTTTGTGGTTTGCAAAAAAACCCATCTGTCCTGATTTTTTTCTTTTGGGTTGGAGAAAGAATAAAAGGAAATATAGATTGGATTTGTGAACCAAATTTAAGATCCATGGTAAAAATTCTGTTAGCATAAAATTTTAAGGCTGTTTATGTTTGAGTTGTATATTATTATTATTATTTTATTTCTAGTTCACATTTTATCATTGTAAAAAATATTATTAGCTCTTCGAATGATGAGAGATAATCCAGGGACAACAGAAGGTCAAAGCATTGGTAAGCCAGACACAGGGCATGCCCAGTGATTGTAATGATACCATCATTTAATACAAAGTCTAATGTAGTTAATGTACAGTTATGCTCCTTTATTTAAATGATACAGTATTTTTGTGAGAGAATAAGATGAGGTTTCATAATAGCTTGAGAAATGAAGGCCCAGAGACCTTTTTACTTATTTTTTAATGCTTTATTTTTATTTTATGTGCATTGGTGTTTGATATGTATGTCTGTGTGAGCACATTGGATCCTCTGGAACTGGAGTTACAGAGAGTTGTGAGCTGCTATGTGGTTGCTGGGAATTGAACCCGGGTCCTCCGGAAGAGACACCAGTGACCTTAACCGCTGAGCCTCTCTCCAACCCCCAGAGACTTTTTATAAAAAGCCAGTTTTCTCACGTCATGCCAGAGTCAGGTCTAGAACTCACCACCCCCAGGCCATTTCCTGGCTCTGTTAACTCTTGGATTCTTCCTGTTATTGAAAATTGCCAATGTTAGGTACTTAGTTTGTGTTATAAGCCAGAAAAGAAGAATCATTTTTAATACGTAATGGGAGCAGACATAAACAGGGAGGATGGCAGCAGAAGGACATTTATCCTTGACTCAAAGTGTGCTTTCCTACTTACTCAGAATACAAAGAAGATGGACATACTTCATTTTGTTATTCATCTAAGTTGAAATAACCTTTTGCTACTCTATATTACTTTGTAACCGTGGGCTTTACAGTAATATGTTGTCAGGAAATGGCATGCCAACTAAAAAGACATTATTATTTTAGGCATCCTTTTGGCTTTAACCAAATGTAACTTCTGTCAGAACAAAGATGTATATTGTAGGGAGTCTTAATGGCTATTGCAAAGACTTTGATGGCTTTTCTGCCAGTACCTCTGTCACAGCGTGCCTACTAAACTCATTCAGGAATTTGCCCGAGGTTTTCTTCCATGCTCTCCCCTCCTGTCTGATAGTATGGGCTTTCCTGCCAGTTTCCCCTCCCGCCCATGCCCCATCAGTAATAGATATTGAATATTTTTAACAGTCTGTGTATGTGTTGATTATTCGCTGGGATACTTGCTGCCTTCAGACTAGGTTGTAGGGGCTGGCGAGGTGGCTTAGGGGTTAAGGGCACTTGCTGTTCTTACAGAGGACCTGTGCTCAATTCCCAACAACCACATGATGGCTCACAATCATCTATAATTCCAGTTCCAGGGGCTTTGACATCCTCTTCTGGCATGCAGACAAGATTCCTATATGCAGGCTGGAGAGATGGCTCAGTGGTTAAGAGCATTGCCTGCTCTTCCAAAGGTCCTGAGTTCAATTCCCAGCAACCACATGGTGGCTCACAACCATCTGTAATGAGGTCTAGTGCCCTCTTCTGGCCTGCAGACGTACACACAGACAGAATATTGTATACATAATAAATAAATATTTAAAAAAATTAAAAAAAGATTCCTATATGCTTAAAATAAACATTAAAAAAAAAACCCTATGGGTTGTAGAGTTTGGATAAAAGTGCATATTGTGTATCTGCCCCTGTAAACGTTTTGTCCCCTTCATTTCTCACACTGTCTTCTCAAAATATATCTTATCCCTACTCATTTGGCAACATGGCTTGGAAGCACAAGGTGATTGATTGTATGGCTCATGCAGAGCACGTGACTACGAAGTGATGAGTTTAGGCTTTCAACTTCCTTGTATGGAGCCCATTACTGCCCTTCAGGTCACACGCTTTTCTGCCTGGGAAATGCCCATTGTGTGCTGCTGCTGAACCTCTGTTTGATTCAGGTGCTGGGTATTTCTTTCTCTGATGTGCCCAACGTTTGGCAAATAGCCACAGCACACGAGTGTTCAGAATGTGCTATTTAATTCTGTCATTTTAGCTCATTTATGCATTCTTTGCAGAACTGTTACTTATTTGAGATTTTCATTTTGAAATTGCTTTTCACCTGTGTATATAGGGCCATGTTAATTAGTATAAATATGATAGGCCTGGATTGAAGTTGGATGAACTATGTTAAGCATTTAGGAAGTGCCTACTAGTCTACTCTATTATAATATTGGGTTTGTTTTTACAGTTAAGGTTTACATATAGAGAGAGTGGTGGGTTAGGGATCAGGGTTCAGGTCTGACAGTGGCCAGCTTTGGGTTCTTGTCAGGCCCCTTACCTTCTAGTTTTAAAAGTTCTTCAAGCACTCTCAAAATCTTTTGCTCTTTACTCATCTTTAAAATGAAACTGCTGTATATTTTTACAGCAGCCGCCCAAGCCCGAAAGAACTAGAGATGGCCTGTGAAAGACACTTAGGGCCCTCAGGTTTCTTTTGGTGATGGCTTGGGCTTCAGAACATTTAAGCAGTCACCTGCGCTGGGAACTGAACAGTTCTCTCATGAGGTCTGTAACTGTGGCCAGATGCTTAGCATGGAATGCAGTCCTGACTGCATTTGCTTTTAAAGTACTTAGCAGAGTAAGCATTTAGTAAATTTCATGTTCATATTTAATACTTAAGGTGGTGAAAATGAGTGAACCAGCAAAAGGGAAGAAAGGTTAAATGAGGTGAACCACCCCCAAAGAAGGTGGAAGGAAGCTCTAGCGCTCCCTTTAGTTTCCTGGCAGTTCAGACTTGCCTTGAAGCACTTATTTGTAGTGTGACTCATAAAGCCCAGAGACAGAAGTTGGGGTTCAGCCTGCAGGTCAGAAAGCAAAGTGGCCAGCCACAGGCTCTTACCTTGACTTCAGTCCTAAACGGCGACCCTGCCTCCCGGAATCTCAGAGTGAGACTGAGCAAGAGCATCTCCTCCCCTCTGATCATCCTCTCTAGTGCTAGGTTTAAAGGCATGCACCACTACCGCCCAGTTTCTATGGTAAACTAGTGTGGCTACTGGAATTAAAGGTGTGTGTCACCACGGCCTGGTCTGTAAGCATGGCCAGTGTGGCTGTTTTACTCTCTGAACTTCAGGCAAGCTTTAGTTATTAAAATACAAATGAAATATCACTACACCACACAGCTGAGTTCTGGCATTCATGTTCTTAGGGTTTAAGTATCAATCATGTTGATTGACACACTGACAATCTGGTTGTTTTTTCTGACCAGCATGCTTCCCTGCTGTGCTTCCCCCTGAAAGCTATGAGACCTGGACAGTTCTCACATTGACGCTCTTTTTCAAAGCAGTTCTTATTCTGATGGCACAGTAGGAAGGGGCGTGGTGGGGTGAGTGGGGCAGGACAGAGACAAAGAGCTGCCCTGTTTGTGTCTAAGCTCTTGCACAGCCTGGGCTCCTGAGGGGCCAGTTACTGAGAAGGAGCAGACTAATGCCCTCTTACAGACTCACTGCCCTCTCCCATTTGCTCTTTATTTAGAAAAATTGTGGCAAAATATTCTAGGATTTTATAGCCTTCACACATGACAGTGTGTAGTTTGAGTTTAAAATAACTTAGGGAGTGGTGTTTAAAATGAGTACAGTCGAGAATTTTGCTACCCCTCCCAAAGTGCTCTTTGCAGATGTAGCAGCAAGCAAAGGCTGTTTTCACACGTTGTAGGGAAATGTTCCATTCCAGATTCAGTGAAGAGTTCCCACTTTCGGAAGAGCTGTTGAGACTGTGATTATAAACTGCAGCCATTCTAGGATTAATTGAAAATAGTTCCTGGGATGAATTAAGATCTTGCAGTAAAAATACCATACACAATCTGCCACATTATCTGTGGCAGCCTTCCCTGAGCCAGCCTGGCTAATGAGAAAATCAGATGCCCAGAAGTTTATTGTCGAAGGAATGTTTAACAAGGGAACCTTCATGTGTTTAGATGAGATAGTGTTTGGGTTCATGGTATTTGGTCAATGTGTGAATTTTATATTGAGTTATGTGGAAGCTATGTGAGACACAGGAGTTTACCCTTTTCCAGTCTCACTACCTCTCCTCCTGGCTCACAAGTTTTTTCCTATGGAAAAATGAAAATCAAAGAGGATAGCTAGGCCTACACTCCATTGCGTGACCTCTGGCTTTCTGGTGCAGTCCAGAGGGTCTGTGACACTGATGCCATATCAGTGACATCCTGTGGGCACTCAGATGTGACAGAATAGATAGATGAGCATTCAGCATCCAGAGTAAATCCTCACAGACAGCAGCCTTGGCCCAGGGCTTTGGGTGACACTTCCTCACTCAGCTGTATGGGACTTGGGACAGGAGAGCTAGTTTGGCATGGTATGTGTGTGACTTGGATTACTACAGTGAGCTCTGGTACACCACAGACACACAGGAAAGTGTGACAGATGCCATAATTCTCTTGGCCAAAACGGACACTGCTTAGACTCAGGCCAGTAAGCCACAGTCAAGTGGCGATACACATTAATGGAAATCGGTTAATCAAGATGTGAGAGTTAGCCACTAAGAGGCTAAAACTAATGGGCTAGACAGTATTTCAGTGAATACAGTTTCTGTGTAATTATTTCGGGTATAAGTTAGCCGGCACCAAAAGCAGGCCAGCGGCTGAGAGCTGGGCAGCGGGACACAGCCCGCTCCTCATGCAACACTTGAGTGTTGGACTTATTCCTGTAAGGCTGCCACACCTGCCCAGCTTATGTCACCCTTCTTCCCGCTCCTCCAGATTCACTTCTCCTTCATTTCCCTTCAGAATAGAACAGGCCTCCCAGAGATAACAACCGAGCACAGTAAGATACAATAAGACTAGGCACAAACCCTTATACCAAGGCTAGACTAGGCAACCCAGTAGGAGGAGAAAGGTCCCAAGAGCAGGCAAAAGCATCAGAAACACCCCCACTCTCACTGTTAAGAGGACCACAGAAACACCAAGCTATACAGCCATAACATATATGCAGAGGCCCTAACCCAGACCCATGCAGGTTCTGTGACTGTCCCTGCAGTCTCTGTGATCTCCTATGAAGCCCTGCTTAGTTGATTCTGTGGGCCATGTTCTCTTGGTATCCTTGACCCCCCTGACTCCTACAATTCTTCCTCCTCCTTCTGCAGTCTTCCTTGAACTTTTAATATTAGTAAACATTGTTTTAAGGAACTTCGTTGCATATTATGCCCTTAGTATTAACTCCTGCAGGTGGAATTATTGAGTCAAAGTATAGATTAGAAATTGTGATAGTCTATTTCCCCTCTTATTTTTGTAAGGGAATTGACAGTTTGTTACTTAACCTAATTTTCTTTGAAATTTTGATTTTTCAAAAAAATTGTTTATGAAATAAGATACAAACTCAGTAGCATATGTGATAAGATACTGTCTCAGACTTTTTTAAGTGTGCATATGTATTATGCATGTGTGTTTACATGTGCATGGGAGCGCAAAGCTAACAAAGTTGCATTTGCTTAGGAAATGGCTGCTCACTGCTATGTTGAAGTAGGATCTCTTGCTGAACTCACAGCTTGCCACTCTGTCTAGTCTAGCTTGCCAGCTTGCCTCAGCGATGTACTTGTCTGTGCCTCTTGAGCACTTGACTACAGGTAATTGCCATACCTGCTCAATTTCCGTATGAGTTCTGGGGTCTGCACTCTGGTCCCCATGCTGTGTGTTAACTGCTTTAGCCACTGAACTAGCTCTCCAGCCCTCTTTGCAGTTTTAAAAACTTGATTTGTATATAGTATCTTAACTATTCAGACATTTTAAATTTATGCATTTTGATTTATTAATTTCCATCTGTTGTAGAATGTCATCTCATTTAGAAAATATTTTTATATCCTAAGACTACAAATATTAAGCCCTGCTTTGTTTTAGTTTTTTTTCCCAGTATGTAATCTGTTTGGAATTTGTCTTGATATAAGGAGTAAGGTAGCCACCCAGCTTTATATCTTTCTTAGCTTCTTTTGCTGACAGCCAAGAATTTTCAAAATGTGTGGTTAATTTAGAGGTATCAGCTCAGGGCGGCATCTGTATGTAAAAGTGGCTTGTTTCTGCAGATAGAAGGTTCCTGCTTGGGACTTGGCATTTCAGTCATCCTGTTTTTAAAAGCCCCCAGAAAGGAACTGTGAAACACCATATTGATTTTGGCTTTGATTTTAATGCATCTCAAATAGGCTGATTCCACAGAACTTGATACAAAGTGTTTCTTCTATGTCTTGATGCCTTTTTGCCAAGCAAAACTGATTATTTCTGACCAAAAGGCGCTGAACTGAAAAAAAGTAAGGCGGCCTCCTTGGCTTGTGCAGTTCATGATTTCGCTTTGAATGCAGTGCATTTAATTTTCCCCTTAAGTTCTACTCACCAGCAGTGGCCTGTGTCCTGTGCTTGGGGCTATTTGGAGGGTACCTTCCATGCTGTCTCTCCAAGTCCTGGTGCTAATGACTGTATCTTTAGATGTGTACTTATTTCCTTGGTGTTTCAATGAGTAGATATCTGGGGTTTAAACTCCCGGCAGTCATTTTTAGTTTTCTCTTGTATCGTGGCATTTTCTGTGGTTGGGTTTGTTTGCTGGTGTGTTTCAGATGTAGTGATACCTGGCCCTGTGCATTGCTTGATTAGAGGTATGTTTATTCCAGTCTGACAACTTCTCTGAGTATCTAGGACAGTGGTTTTCAACCTGTGGGTCAGGTATTTATATTACGTTTCATAACGGTAGCAAAATTCCAGTTATGAAATTTTTCATAATTGAATGAAAAACTTCTGATGAAAAGGCAATGAAAGACTTTTATGGTTGAAAATGAAAAAAGGCAATGAAAGACTTTTATGGTTGAGGTCACTACAACATGAGGAACTGTATTCAAGTGTTGCAGCATTGGGGAAGGTTGAGAACCACATCTCTAGACCTTTGCAGATTTGTCCTTTGTAACTAAGAGTCTCCTGAGTTATTATGGCACCATTTAAAATAAGTTTTACCAGTTAAGGAAATAAATTCTGCCATTGTGGTCGAAGGTCAGACATACACACAGTAATTAAAGCCTTTGGAGTCTTTCTGTTAGCCTCGGCAGCCATCTTCATCACCAGTTACATCACCAGCTTCACCTTCAATTTCCTTATCTGTCAAACATGGGTAAAAATCATATTTCCTGAGGCTGAAAAGATGGCTCAGTGGTTAGCACTCACTGTACCTCTAGAGCACTGGGTTTGATTCCCAACACTCATCTCAGGCAGCTCACAATTGCCTTCTGTAGCTCTAACTCCTAGGGGTCAGTTGCCTTCTTTTGGCTGCTGTGGCTCCAACATACATGCATGTGTGCACGCGCACACACACATACGCACACACACACACACTAACTACACCTTTTTAAAAATTACACTTTTCTCATGGAGCTAGTGAGTACCACCTGATGTAACGTGTATAAAATATGTAGACATCCCTGGCCTGTAGTAAGCATTTGGTAAATGTTATTTTCTTTCTTGGTTTTTAGTGTTGCTGTGGTCTTCTAGGATATCACACTACCTCCACTCCAGGTATAGAAAGAATGCTTTATGCCTATTTCAGAAACTTTAGAGAGGGAAGAAAAGCTTAGATACCACTTGCTATTTATCATCCCCACAAAACAATCAACAATTGTTTTGATTTTGAGGTATTTTCTTCTGGGTTTTTATGATTATAACCTTAGATGATTGAAGTCTTTCTGCATATGGTTTTTATTTTTTCATTTAATATAACCTACCTATTATATTGTATAATTAAAAACATTTGTAGAACCATCTTTAACAAATTATTGTTTTAAATTATGTATGTGAATATGTGCACATGAGTGCAGGTGCCAGCAGAGGCCACAAGTGTTGGATCTCCTTGGGACTGGAGTTCCAGGCAACTGGGAATTGACTTTAGGTCCTCTGGAAGAACAGTACACACTCTTAACTGCTGAGCCAAATGGCCAGTCCTCCTAGAACTATCTTTTTAAAAATATTTTTTTGAGATAAAGTCTGGCAGTAATCTAGACTGACCTCAAATTCATAATCCTCCTTCCTCAACTTCCCTTGGAGTTATAGCTAGGTACTACCATTCCTGACTTTAAGTACTTGTTTATGGTCATATAACAGCCATCATATTGTATTATTTTGAGTGAATTAATCAGTCTCCTTTATTTGGCACTTAGTATTTGAGACTTTTTTGATTAGTTTAGATCATTCCAATTTATTGAGCCAGTAATTTTTCTTGCCCACAAGAGAGATGTTCAAGATTTAGGTTTTTGTCCTTGCTTTTATTAGTGGGGACTCCTCCTCGCCCAGTTAAGAATGTGAAGTAGCCAGGATACTAACCATTGAGACTCTGTGCTCTCAAACTCTTTGCACTGTTTACTTTTAAAACATTTTCGGTTGAGGCTTCTTTCCCCCACATCCCTGGGCTAGAAGAAAGATGAATGGAGACTGAGTAGTATTTAGGTCATGGCCTGATGGTGCAGTGTGAGTGCCCAGGAACTAGCCAGGGTAAATACTGGTTGCCTATTAATAGGTCCTCACTGGGGATGATCATGCTGAGCAGTTTCTGGTGAGAAGACTCTTCTAAATGGTCCCTGACAGGACACACTGTTTTTGTTTCAACTTCTTTTTTTTTTTTTTTTTTTTGTGTATACAGCCAGTTTTAAAGTATGTTGAGACTGAACTCATTTGTGCTTTGGAATATGAGATCTTGTGCTCTTTACTTTGAGAAACCTGGCCAAAAATAGCAATCTGAAAAAGGCGTGTGTGTCAGGCTTGCCAAGAAGAGCTGCAATGTAGATATGCTTTCTGAGAAACCCCACAACTAGTGAATGTCGTCTTTGTCTCAGAACCCACAGCCGCCTGCTTCTGCTGTGGTCGCAATATCGGATCTGAGCTTGGTTTTTTAATAGTTACTGAGATGGCACTGAAAACGGGACTTAAATGCTTGTGGTTTGTGACCCCAGGGGTCACTTAAAACACAGAAAACAAAAATAGGAATACACTAAAACAGAAAGTCCCCGAAACATCATTGCTATCAGCTAGATGTTATTTTCATTTGCTCTGTTATTTCATTTGAGACTGCCTGGTCCATGGTTGCATGGCTTCTTTCTTAAAGTTCATGCTTCTGTTCTGCCATTCTGGTGTTAAAGGATAATTTTAATCTCAAGTGCTAGATATTGGAGTGTAGACTGGCTCAGAAATGGACACTAGGAACTGCAAACAAGTATCTTGGCACCGTGGGCCCTATGAGGCCTTCTGAAGGCCACTTCTCTCTTCTCTGTGACCTTACAGGGCTGACAGTCGGGAATGGCAGCCTTTCAGGAGTAAGGGGACTAACGACCCGTGCTCTGCTCCTGTTAGAGATCTGGCAGAGGTGACCACAAGCTGGGGGATAGGCTGTATCTTCGCTCAGCTCTGAAGAGACTGCATTTTAAGTTTTCAACTAAAATTCTCAGGGAACTTCTACACACACAATTTTGATTATTCTTCACAAATTCTCAGGTTAGTGGGGGGTTTTTCCATGTTATGGATGGAGAAAGTCGTGATATCTTGCCTCTAGCCACTTTAATGTTGCCATAAATTGGCTTGGACAGAATTTGGGCATCTGTATGCTAGCTCTTTATTACTGAATCAGGCAGCCAGTTCAAGCATGCTCTTATATTCCAGTGCTGCTTAGAACATGGGTGTTGTTGATTCTGTTTCTGAGATGATGAGGGTGAAAGTTTCAAGAGATGTGGGATGATTATTTCATTAAAAGTACAGACTCTAGTTTCAGACACAGATTCTATTTTAGTCTTTGTTGATGTTTGCTGGCTGTAACCTTAGAAGATAGGATTAATTATGTAATTCTTCACATCTCAGATTCCATCTGTAGAGTCATATTAAGAATGTTAGTTGTTTCTTACTCTGATTGACAAAATAAGAAGAAAAAGAATGTTAGTTGTAAGACTTAGTGATGGTCAAATGAAATGAGTATGTGTGCTGAGACGTTAATACATGGCCAGCTGTGAAGACAGTTAGTAGACGGTAGAATGGCTCTTGTGCGACTGCCCAGCTGTAGTCCTAGCACTTTGGGAGGCCAAGGAAGGAGGGGTGCTGAAAGCTGGAGGCCAGCCTGAGACCCTGTCTTAAAAGAAACTTTTACCATATAGCTGGATCCTTGAATCTTGCCTCCTTGTTAGAACAATGCTGGTAAGGTTTCTGTTTGCTCTTTAGATGGTTTTCCTTCTGTGTGTGTTTTTGTTTTTCTGTCTGTAGGTCTGCTCTGGGGTTCATTTTACTTGATTTGCTAAGAATAACAGCATTAGCATCATGACAAGAGCTGGGGCATATGGTGTCGCTCTCACAGTCAGTAGCTAGCCATATTGCCAGCACTGGAGATTAGGGCAGTAGCTTTTCTCAGCTTACAGAGAAAACACTTTGCTCAGTAATGCCTTGGTTGTCTCTGTGTTAGGCGTCTGTGACTCATTTGAGGATTGTCATAGTTAGGATTTCTGTTGCTGTGAAGAGACAACATGGCAAGTCTTATAAGAAAAACATTTAATTGGGGTGGCAGCTTACAGTTCAGAGGTCCATTTTATTATCATCTTGGTGAGACATAGCTGCATCAGGCAGGCATGGTGCTGGAGAAGTAGCTGAGAGGCCTACATCTTGCAGGCAACAGGAAGTGGTCTGTATTACTGGGAGTAGCTTGAGCATAGGAGAACTCAAAGCCTGCCCCCACAGTGACACACTTCCTCCAACAAGGCCACACCTCCTAATAGTGCCACTCCCTTTCGGGGCCGTTTTCTTTTAAGCCACCACAAGGACGGTTTTAAGTCTAGCTCATCATACTTTGCCATTGCTGTCAGACTTTTTAGTCCTCAATCTTGTTTCATTCTAGATAAATCTGGGTCTTGCCTCCTTGAAATTTTGATTTTGTTTTAAGTCTTTAATGCATGGGCATCAGTTTTGAACTTTCATCCCCATGGTAGAACCCTTGCTAAGCCAGTATGAGGCTCTTCACTCAGGCTGGCACTGCAGAAATAAGGTAGAAGATGACAGAGTCACATTTTCTTTTTTTCATTCTTTTAATTAATTTATTCATTTACTTTACATTCTGACTGCAGTTCCCCTCTCTCCTGTCCTGCAGTTCCCCTCCCCCTCCCCTTTCCCCCCTCCCCCTACAGGCCACAGGCCTCCTCATGGATATCAACAAAGCATGTCATATCGAGTTGAGGTAGGACTAAGTTCCTCCCCCTGTACAAAGGCTGGGCAGGTCAGCTTGGTGTGAGGGAGGAATAGGTAACAAAGAGCACCAAAGCATAGGAACAGCTCCTGCTCCCACTGCCAGGAGTCTCACAAGCAGACCAAGCTATACAGCTGTCAAACATGCAGAGGGCCTAGGTCAGTCACAAGCAGACCAAGTTATACAGCTGTCACACATGCAGAGGGCCTAGATCAGTCCCATGCAGGCTCCCTGGCTGTTGGTTCAGACTCTGTGAGCTCCTATGAGCCCCAGTTAGTTGTTTCTGTGGGTTCTCTTGTGATGTCTTGATTCCCCTAGATTGTACAATCCTTCCTTCCTCCCTTCAGCAGGATTCCCCGAGCTCATCCCAGTGCTTGGCTGTGGGTCTCTGCATCTATTTCCATCAGTTACTAATGAAGGCTTTTTGATGACAGTTGGGCTAGTCACCAATTTATAAGTATAGCAGAATATCATCAGGCATCATTACATTGACATTTTCCCCCTCCAATCCTGTTTGGTTCTATCCTAGTCTCTGGCCATCCAGGCAGTGTCAGGTGTGGGCTCACTCTTGTGGTGTGTATGAGTCATTGGTTGGCCACTCCCAGAACTTCTGTGCCATCCTTCCCCCACCCCCACCATAGACAGTACAGACTGTAGGTCAAAGGTTGTACGGCTGTATTGGAGTTCCAATCTCTCCACTGGAAATCCTGCCTGGTCACAGGAGATGACTGGTTCCATCATTTCTAGGCGTCTTAGCTGGGGTCATTGTAGATAACTGGGAGTTTCCCTTTTACCAGGTTTTTACCTGACCACGAAATGTTGCCCCCTCCTCTTTCCAGTCACCTCTTTCAACACACTTTCCCTTTTAATACATACATGTAAGGCTGTAAAATTTCCTTAAATGTTATTTTACCACCGGCAACTTTTGATACATAGGTATTTGTTTTATAAAGTCTGGTTCATTGAGATTGAATTTACATAATATAAAATTTGTTCTTGTTATACATAGGTTGATGAACTTTGACAGATATGTACAGTTTTATAAATAACCATAGTTAAGTCACCTTGAAGTTCCCCATGACCCAGTTTTTGTTTGTGCATATGCCTTTTCTAATTTATATGAATAGAAGCATATTTTTGGCCTTTTGTGTGTGGTTTATTTAACTTAAATAGACAGTTCTTCTGAGATTTTTCTATTTCATCCGTCTTACTGCATTTAGCTGGGTTTTGTTTTCTGAGTTCCTTTAACTGTATGGATACTAGACTTTGTCTAGTCAGGAGGAATTTTCAGTGGAAGAAAGTGAGAATATTTTGATTCTGTGCTTGGGCTATGTTTTAGTCGGGCTTACTGTTTTGGTGATGAAACACCATAGCCCAAAACAAGTTGGGGAGGAAAGGGTTTATTCTGCTTACACTTCCACATCATAGTCCATCACTGAAGGAAGTCAGGACAGGAACTCAAACAGGACAGGCACCTAGAGGCAGGAGCTGATTCAGAGGCCATGGAGGAGTGCTGCTTACTTGCTTGCTCTTGATGGATTGCTCAGCCTGCTTTCTTACAGAACCCAGGCTCCACCCACAAGAAACTGGGCCCTCCCCCATCAGTCACTTAGAAAATGCCCTACAACTTGCCTACAGCCAGATCTTATGGAAGCATTTTCCCAGTTGAGGCTTCCTCCTTGTAAGGG